>DWJK01005832.1:0-10888 GCA_018248815.1 Croniades pieria auraria
GTCAATACTAACCGTCAATACTAACCGTCAATACTAACCGTCAATACTAACCGTCAATACTAACCGTCAATACTAACCGTCAATACTAACGTTTCCGAATGACATACACTTCCATGACATTTTTATTAATCAATTGCAAAATTCAAGCAAATACTTAGTGAGTCCTTCCCATCAAAATGCACACTTACTATCATTTTTATATAGCCATAATTATCTTAAACTAATCATGTTTCACCAATGAAATAAAAACTTTCTTTTCTACTAATATCCAATTTGAGCAAACAGTCAATTGTCTGAAGATACCACGGTGCATGCTACTCGCTGCGCTGAACGCTTATTAAGACAAATATAGGGATATGCATAACACATTTTGCGTGTAAATCAATATTTGCGTGTAATTCATCCACAGCGAGTAATTTATTCCTTGCATCTAACTCTCCTTTTGCGTTTGACTCACTTTTGATGTGAAAAAATAAATTTAAAAATGTATTTCTGGCTTTAAGGGACGCTCTTTTGATACTTAAATATGTTACGAAACATTAAATCTATAATAATTTACTGTCTCGCTCACACGAATTGTTTGATGTATGTGTGTCTCTGTCATTTTATAACGTATCTCCCTTGATTCGATTGAATCTAAGATAAAATAAGAAGAACAATCGTGTAACTATATTATTTAAATCGTCTTAATATTACGTAGTTTTCATTTTTAATTTTTTTCACAAGTTCACCTCATCCCTTAGTTTTATTTTTTTTTTTGCTATTTTAGTCCACCGCTTAATAAAGAGTTAAATAAAACTTACTTAACACACCGTTTTGAGATCTGTCACTCACTTAACTCATTTTTTTTTAGTTTTTCACAGGTTTATCACATTTTTTTTTCGTATGTTTGTTAAATACTGTTTCCTCTTAGGTGCTTGGATATGTGTGGTCGCTGCCAGAACGTTGCGTGTGCGAGGCGTGCCGCACGAGTGGAGAATGTATACAAACTGACAACTGACATTTTTTCATGACATACATTTGTTTCCTTTGCTCGGCGATACCTGGTAAAACAAATTTACTGAGTAAATACATTTAAAATAATCCTTTTATATTAATGGTCTCGGCATAATTGTGACCTAATACATGATATTTGTCAATATATTTTTTCCATATATTTTTAGCCTATGTATGTTTCTATATATTTTTACTCCATTTTTTCTTTTTCTACATTAGGCAATTGGTGCTCTCTACCTACTTCGTAAGCAACTTGGCGTGCCCGTACAACAATAATAATTATCTACAACACACAAGAGAGCGAGCGATAACTACCTGTCTCTGTCACGCGATGGAGCTGACGGCGTAGTGCGGCCGCCCGCCCTCCGGCTGGTACAGCGTTATCGACGCTATGTAGTTGTTGGACATCACCTGTAGGCATAGACTCGGGCTAGACACATCTCGTTCGCTATCGTCAGATAAGTAGTAGGCGTCAGTACAAAAAATGGGAATAATTTCCTGGGAACGGAGAAGAAAAATAGGGTCCCAAGCCATCGGAGATCCGTACACCACGGTTTAATACCGCTCACAGAACGGTCATCACTTTCCGAATACGACATCCATACATTCAGCTAGCGGCAGCAGGCGGGAGCGCGCGTACCTCGAAGATGATGTCCTGGTAGCCGTAGCAGAAGGTGGAGCCGAAGGGGTTGGTGGTGTTGGTGGAGGAGGCGCGGTTGAGCACGACGGGCCGCTCGCACACGCGCAGCGCGCGCGACACGGCCTCCCAGCGGCTGTAGGCCGTCACGTGCACGGCGCCGCGCGACTCCACCAGCGCGTTCGACTCGCACCTGCGCGCACACGTGTAGCTACACACCCGCACACGTAAATACCGACGCCCTGCGCACGCTACATGAGCGCGTTGGACTCGCATATTAACGATCGGGCGCGGATTGCTTGTCCCTGGACCACACGTGCATATGTACATGTAATAAGTGAACTCACTTGTCGGGCTGCACGGTGAGCTCGAACTCGCAGCGGTGGTACATGTTGAAGTTGTAGTGACCGGGGTAGTTGGTGTGCAGCACGAACTTCTTCACCTGGTGCGTGCGCGCGTCGAACAGCACATCCTGCGGGTATCGTCGCGTCGACGTCGTTATATCGAGCCTGTATTTCTCCGAAGGGATAAACGGGACAGTGTGGTCCTGCTACTTTTCACGAATCATGTTATATGTCTTATGCAATAGACGGGGGTGAGCCCATTGTTATACAATGTGGACTCCGTGGTAGTATTGGAAGTTTAAAGTAGTAAAATCCAATACTACTTTATGTAATGTACACACAGATATATTCAACTCGGCTAGATATTATAGTATGTGTGAGTGTGTATGAGTGTATATGAGCGTATATGAGTGTGAATGAGGGTGTGTGTGCGCCACTGACCAGGCCGAGCGTGAAGTAGTTGAAGAAGTAGTCGGAGGCGGGCGGCGGGCGGCGGCGCGCGGTGGGGCGGTGGATGCGCATCTTGTCGTCCGCCTTGTAGTAGAGGCGCGCCGGAGCCGCCAGCGCGCGCGCCACGGCCTGGCAGCCGTCGCCGAAGCGCACCACGCGGCGCCGCGACGTCGGGCCCGCGCCCCCGCGCCCTCCTGCACGCACACACACATACACTATAATAATAATAATAATAAGGGCCATTTTTAGACACGGCCATCTGATCCCATTGTAAGCATTAAGAGAGCTTGCGCTATGGTAACCGGACGGCTGATAAACTACATATATACATATAAATCTATCCTTATGTAGATATGTACTACGTCTATGTAGGAGATGTCAGTTACTGGCCATGTAGAAGTACGTACGATGACTTCTGTCTGGAGTTGCAAGCATAATAAAATAAGATATTTGTATCAAATGCCGACTGTAACGATATACACTTCTCATTATTAATATCAAAAAGGGAAAAGAGAGAACTCTGTTACAACAGTTTTGCTCGGAAAAGTGAGGGAAAGGGAAATAAAAAAATATAGGTTAAAGAGAACATTTCTGAAAGTGGCTTGCAGCGGTTGCACATGAAGAACTGAAGAACGAGCTCAGTGGCCTACCATTGAAGAGGGAGTGGCATGTCCAGCTATAGACGGGAATAGGCTGATGATGATGAGAACAATTCTTGCAGTGATCATACCCTCAGTGTATATGTGTAGACGGAGGCCCAGCGTGGCGGTGGCCGAGCGCAGCACGTCGCAGCGCCGCAGGTGCAGCTGGTGGCGGTAGCAGGACAGCGGCAGGTCGGCCAGCGGCGCCGTGCAGCGGCTGCCGCTGCTGGAACGGGACAGCTGGAACAAGGGAACGTTTTTATGCTTTTTATTACAATTACTAGGTCATTCTGCTTATCTCGTAGAGCACCTACCGTACTAATACAAAGATATAAAATACTGAAGAAATAAGATATAAAGAAAGGTCATATAAATAGGACGCCAGAAGTACTTCAAATCGCCTAAACACCTTTATATTTATTAAAAGCTATCGCATACCTGGTGTTGAGAGCCATAGTATATCGTAGTTCGGGAAACAACGGGGGAACCCCCGTTGGGGAACTGCAACGAGCCCAAGCCGTGGGCATAGCCGGGCTGGAAGTTAAAAAAAGTACAATTTACTTATGCTTCAGAACAATAACAGTTTAAAAAGGGACATATAAAAATTAATACTAAAACGATTTAATCAATCGTGTATATGGTAACACTTTTATAAATACATATTTGGTGTACTTCGCAAATTGAATGAGGGAAGATGTATGCTGTGTATACATATAACTCGCAGAAGTTAACTAGGCACTTCGCTATGATGACGAGAAAGTAATAGCTGCATCAAAAACATTCATTTAATATTGTCATATTTTTAAAAAAACATATCATATAGGAGTATATTGATAACTAAATTACTGTCCCTACTGTAGGTGTGGGTAGGTGGAATCAGATGGCAAGAGGGGAAGCGCATTAATCACAAGTGCCAAATTCACTTCGGCGTGTTATATATGCCGATTTTGGTTTCCTTCCAATTTATACATCACGTCGAAATTTTGGCGAAAAAAAATCCTAATACCCTCCTATTACCTCAAACTTGCTGTCAACGGGGAAATAGAAGGACAGCCCTCTGAAATTGAGCGCGAACAGGTGGCGCTGGCTGTCGTACAGGCCGGGGTGGGTCGCGCCGAAACAATGCTCCACTTGCTCGATAGATGGCGTTATTTCCGGCGAGTTGAAACACATGCCGCTGAAAGTTTATTCCGACTTTATTAATATACCAATTGGGTTTAAATTCATTCGTGTGAATTTCTCAATCGATATGACTAATTCTGCAATTGTTCCTTATACACATCTTAAAAAAATGTCATAATCAGTATTAAAAAAGTAGAAAGAGTAAGTGATAAAACGAAATCATATTAGATCATCTGTCGCAATTAAATAAATTACGGAAACAGAGCAATCTACCCACATTTCAATATTTAGATAGGATTTGTACAGCTTTAAACTCACAACAAACTAAACCGCAGACAGAATCCATGACACATTCCACAATCAAAATGTCGTTAGGTCAAAAGTGATATCCGGGTAGCGATGAACATATTATTATTGCAACACCCGACTAATTTCTGTGCAATTATTATTCTTTAATCACTGTTAGCATCATATCTCAAACGAGGTTTGAGGAATGATGACGTCACCTCTATTGACACACAATAAGTGAGAGAATAATAATATTTCCATAGAGAGCAATAATCTTGTATTAAAAATACTAATGTGTAACAAACATAACATCTCGCCTGCAATTCCCGAAGGGGTAGGCAGAGGAGTGTAGAACACTAACCACGTTTCACCAGTAAGATTGTCATTGTATATTTGGTAATGTCAACAATCTAACCTAACCTAACTCCAACGCTGCCGAAGTAGTCCGAATAGTTACGAAGACAGCGGAGCTCATAATTAATATGTAAGGTGTAGATGTGTTACGCAAAACACATGAAAATTGCCCTAACCTCGCCTTTTTATATAATTTTCTGCTAAGGAGCTCTAGACACAGCACTTTACATAAAATACTATATTAATATCATCTTACCCTCATTTTAAACGATGTTCCAAATACAACTCGTTTACACAAACTTACGGTGGCGCCACAATCGTCGTGTAATAATAAAAAGGTCGATGTTATAATAAAAAAACATAACACTGAATCGAAATACCTTTGGAAACATATCCTACCACTCTATCAGTGGTTAGGGCGACCGTCTAAGACTTTAAACTCCTCATTTTGAAAGGAAATCAGTGTCTAGTAGTGGAAGGCTAAAAGGGCGAATAACAATTAAACAGAGACACCTACCTATACCTAAGCTTAACTAATTTCATATTGTAGATCTCTATTATCTTCAGCCGCTGCGCAACCGGATCAAATATTAATCGTATGCCGTCCTGTGGCATATTTATCACTAAATCCACAGACAGTGGGTTCTGAAAACAAAAGTACGGTTAGTTTTCACTTGTCAGACTAGATGGCGTTAGGTTGATTCTGTATCAAAAGCGTTTTAAAAGTTGATTATGCATTGAAATACAATGTCTCGTCGGCAAGTGACAGATCGAAATATTTTGAATATTATATTTATGTAAAACTATCACAAAAACCCCTTCAAAGAGTCTAAGTCTGATGTTTTTCAATATATTAAATTTTACAATTTTGAAAACATTTGACGACCTCTCTTTCTATTTTAGGTGATAGCACGGGCTCATTTCAATTACGTTTATTAGTTTTAAAAGGTTGTGAGCAATTTTATAACCTAAATAACACGATCCATCAATGGTCTTTTATTTGTATTTTAATAAAATACAGACAAAATGACATATTTTTTTTTTAAAAACACACCCTTACCTGATCGCTATATAATACTTGTACACCTCGTATCGTGCCCACTTGGCTCTGTATAATGGCGACTGACTGAGAGAAATGCATTCCTGTAAAGAAACAAAAAAAAACATACACAAACAGATTATCGTCATTGGTTGCAAATCCCAAACGAATTCATTGAGAATGCACGGTTTCCCGCCGCAATACTGCTGTCATTGTCTAACATGGCAGCTACTGTCAACACGTATTATGTCGATAAAAATATTATTATTACCAATTTTTAAGACCTCTGATGTTTTTGAAAAATCTGTACACACATATTCATTAGTACTACGAATCGATTGTAGGTTTCGACGAATGAAACAATACAATGACTGTAGATTTCGGTTTTTTTTTTAAAATAAAACAAAGTTTTCGTCTCTTTCAAACTAAGCGTATTGAATAGAGAGGGATGAAACGCTTAATAGCGATTTTGATAATGGTAATCACTTTATATACCCAATAATATCCTGTAAACAATGTTATTGTAGGAAATATATGAGTAACAGTTTTCCTTCAAAACGTAAACGGACAACAGATAATGTAACAAGCGCTACGTATACGCGTAACAGATAACAGGAGCGGTAACAATAACTGTTATCGGTATATTGAGCATTATCTGCATACATTACTATTCATTTCGATGTCCTTCGTTCGTCTCATTGTCCGATACGAGTGTTATTGACATTTTATCAAGATATGTCCCTCGCACCCGCGGTGACAATGGGCAAATTGTATGTCCCCGTATGAGCAGGACGTAATTCTAGACAATCGCGAACACGGAATTATATCTGTACAACTGATTGGTAAATAATATGCATTAATAAATCGAAAAAATCATTGCTAAAATGGTGAAGGAAAACATCGTGAGGAAACCAGCACACGTTAGAATTTCTCCACAATATTAACACTGTGCTAGTGAAGAAAAATATATGCAAACTTGCACACTTTGGACTTCCCCATAACGTTGTTTAACAATAAGACTTGTGCGCTCTGTCAACTGTCCTTCAGCCAGCGTGGCAGACTATAGCGTCAACCGTTCTCATTCTAAGTGGAGACCAATTTCCAACAGTGGAACGATAAAAGATTTAATGATAGTGATAATGAAAATGTAAAGAAGGTAATATCACGCCAGTGATCTCCGAAGGGGTAGGCAGAGATATGTAGTGCACTCCCACGTTTCACCAGTTACGTTTACCTACCACGATGTAATAGGTGGTGAGCCTATTGTCATACGCCGGACACAAATGTAGAGAAAATATTATAAAACACACGTACATAATATGAACAAAGGGAATTTGAATAACGGCCAAGGAAAATGTTTATTTATAGCATGAAATTTCTCTATTTCTATAGTAACTCATCTCAAGGTCTCGTGTTTGTGAGATAACACCGACGATCACCCGAGAGCCCACCGCGGCCGCGCAACGAAAGGAAACGTAAGACATAAGAGGACATATTAATTAAAACAAACAATTATGTTTCCTGATGTCAAGGGGTAAGTGATGGATGGATGCGGCAAGCCGAGGACAGGGCGCGATAGCGCATAGTCCAGCAGTGGACTGAAATTGGCCGATGATGATGATGTTAAGGGGTAAGCAGAGAGGTGTAGTACAGGGTGAAGGATGTTTGAAGCATACGTGTGCTTTTATAATGTAAAATATTTTGATGTTCATTGTGTGGATGTACTTAGAGTTACAGAAATCCGTTAACCAATTGTTACACTGTCTCGTTGGTCGACTGGTTGCAAGCGTGACTGCCGAACGGGAGGTCAACGATTCAAATCCCGGGTCGGGTACTATGGGAATTTTCTAATTTAGAATTTCTAGTAGTGACTCGGATTCTGGATCAGTGCCCGGTTTATGGCAATAGGCTTACCACCTATTCCATGGGACTTAAACGTAACTGGTGAAACGTGGGAGTGTACTACACTCCTCTGCCTACGCCTTCGGGGATTACAGGCGTGATGTAACGTTAACCAACTGTAACAATATATGGATCGGTGACGATGATGATGTTGATGAAGAAGACGGTGATTATGATGAAGTATATCGAAATATTGCCTTATAATAAAACAACAGCTTTTCACACAATAATATATTACGCATAATTTATTACATTAAAAGAGAATTGCGTCCAATTTTTATAAACAACGGCGCATGTCCGCCCACGTGTTGTTTGTTTCATCTGTTCGTTTTGAAACTAGCATTGTTGTCATTATCAAACATTATGTGTAACAGAGACAGTAATGTACCACGTAGTAACACGCCTGTATTTCTCCCAAGAGGTAAGTAGATGAGGGTAGTCCACACCCACGTTTCACCTAATATGTTTTACGTCTCATCAGCGATTATGGGGCGAGCCTTTTACCGTACACCGGGAACGAATCTAGACTCCAAGCTACTACTAGGAATTGCAATTTAAAAAACCAAATAGTACCCCGCCCAGGATCGAACTCAGGACCTCTCGGGCAGCTGCCGCACTTACAACCACACGACCAACGAGGCAGTCAATAATTCTACATATACAATACACAATTAGCACGAAAGGTACTCCAGTTAAGGACAGACGGTCGCGGCACAAATGTTAAAAGGAATCGATCAATATTCATTGAGTAGGCAAAGCGGTTGACGTTAACGGACTGGCCCTGATATGAACGCATATAAATATAACGAAAGTTTATATTTAACAGAGTTACTAATGTTAGTCTTAGTTAGTACTTACTTAAACACACGAACTATAGTTATACATCCATATTAACTAGTTGTCTAGTGACGTTCGAAATTCAAGTTGTTTAAATATTTTCACATATTGACTTTAGACTGCCTTTTTGGTCGAGTGGTTGCAAGCGCCATTACCGATGGGAAGTCCTAGGTTCAAATCCCGGGTCGGGTACTATTGGATTTTTCTAATATACAATTTCTAGCAGTGACTCGGAGTCTGGATATGTACCCGTTATATGGCAACAGGCTCACCACCTATTCTATGGAACCTAAACGTAACATGGTGAAACGTGGGGTGTACTACACTATTCTGCTTACCCCTTCGTGGATTACAAGCATGATGTTACGCGTTAGTTTATTTCAATTCATTTTATCGTATCCAATCAGAACATACGAAACGGCCGTGTTCACCGGTTTGACAGATGGCAGCACTAGTGTTGCCAGTGTGATACTTGTTATCCTTCCAATCAGGTAGGCAGATCGAATAGTGATTAATCCGACTGCGCCGCCCACTCGCGCTGCCAGTCCAGTGATTGTCTGATACACACTCGATATAATTAATGTCCTCTGAGTAGCCCGAAACGTTTCGCTATATCGTTTCTGATACAGGTTGGGAACAAGTGGAACTCTCTACCAGCATCTACTTTACCCCATTTGTTTAACCTGAAACTATTTAAGACAGGAACGAATAGGCACGGTTTAAACCAACATGCCACATCCTAAGCTACATCTCACTTAAAAAATACATTTACAAAAGCAAAAGAAAAATAAAAATATGTCTGCTAATTAAGAGTTTAGAATTTCCCGCGTTTTTCAAAACATTTTGTTTTTTTCGACGTAAACGCAACTGGTGAAACGTGGGAGTGTACCACATTCCTCTGCCTACCTCTTCGGGGATTACATTACGGGGTTTTCTTACGTTTACGGCACGTTATTCACTGTAAGTTTTAATACGCGCGTTTCACATACAATGTAAAACCCGGTTATGAAACCTGGGGAACAGGCACACGTGTACGTCTCATATTGAGTGGCGGACCCAACCACAGCGCTACACCAGCCAGGGTGTCATCTCACATGTGCACTACAGTACACCATTGAATAGGTGCATTAACTTCTCATTTTGGGAGACGATAAAAGAGGTTTAATGATGATGACGATGATGGTGGAGGAGATGATGATTAGATCCTATGAGTCGTTGAACTAGGCTATTCCGCTGTGTGGAAGCTCGTGAAGTCTGTCCACCAACTATCCTCGCAAAAAACATATACAAGATTGTCTGCCTCCAGTTGTTTCAACAGTTAGCCAAATACGGTCCAAATGTCTGTACTTAACACAGGACAAGGCTTTACACCAGTGTTTCAAAGTAGCAATGTTAGTGTCAGCTAAGGAAAAATATAGAGAGAGTGATTAATGCAGAAGAACGTTAGACCTATAAGAATGAACATATTTTTCAGTCTGTGCCCTCTGCTCTACCTTAAGGGACATAACGTGATAAAATGATAATAGCGTACTACATAAAATAAAAATAGTTGAAAGTGTTTCTTGTAAATATTTAAAAAATGACAGATATAGAATTTGTTTCGGAGGGATAATGACATTTTGCTTCTCCTAACATTACGATTGAAAACAGATAAAAAACAACTTGTTATGTCAAACAGGGAACGTCACAGGGACACCGAGAGCGATAAATATTAATGCGTTCTACTTTGAATGAACAATAACTCGACGCGAGCGAAAACCTAATTTTAGAAACGGATCTATACTATTATTTATTCATTTATTCTTGTGGTAAAGTAACGCTGTGATCCGTTCAGGACACATTTTGCAGATTCAATGATATAAACGTACAAGGGACAATCTTCTTCCGTTCCACCTTGGTGATGATTATGTTGGAGATTTGAGTCATCATTTAAATGTTTTTGACATTAAATGTTTACATATATGATACATAAAGTTAATTTATGTATCATATATGTATGTATTATTGTTGTTTAAATATTTTACTTTATATATATTACATATTTAACCCAATTGTTATTATTATATCTTTTCTTTTTTTCGTTTTTCTTAATTTTTTTTGTCGCTTCTGCCTTTTTTTATTTTGAGTTGACATTATTCTCCAAGGGTTGACTGGTGGAGAATGCCAATAGGCATTAAGTTCGTCCTTTGTTATGCCTGTATATGGTGTGGAATAAAGAGTAAATAAATAAATAAACAGACTTGCGAGTACCTACAAAGGCGAAGGTATAGATTTAAAA
>DWJK01005833.1:0-10888 GCA_018248815.1 Croniades pieria auraria
CGCCATGGATTTGAACCCAGCACCCCCGGAGCGAGAGGCTGAATTCTTAACCACTAGGCTATCACTGCTTTTTATTAGACTAATGGGTCTGTTGAATAGAAAGATTCAATACATGTCAGTCAAAAACCACCCACATCTGAGGTATAAATATGCTATATTTTAAATTGTACTATATGTATGTAGACATGGATAATAAACCAGGCAGAATTTTTTAACAGCTTATCCATCACTTAACCAAGCAAATAAAACTTGTGGTGATATTTCTAACGAAAAATATTAAGTAACACGCGATGTGTGAGCACATGAACATTCCAAAACGAAATAGCTTCGTCTGTCTATTACGTTTTTATATGAAAACGGCTAAGACGATTTCGTGAAATTTCAACGTAACGATAGCTTGTTTTTTTTTTGATAAATGATCAGAAAATTAAAACAATTTTATACACAAATGGGAAAATTGATGGATGCAGTCGCTAAAGGAAACCAAGAGTTGCCCAATCTTTACCAAATAGCCTTGCTTTTCCAATAACCTTGACTGCCTCGTTGGCCGAAATTTTGCAAGCGCGACGGCCGACCAGAAGGTCATGGGTTCAAATCCCGGGTCGGATACTATTAGATTTTACTAATTTAGTATTTCTAGTAGCGACTCGGAGTCTGGATCTGTACCCGGTGTATAACAATAGGCTCACCATCTATTCCATGCAACTGATGAAACGTGGGAGTGTACTACACTCCTCTGCCTACCCCTTCTAGGATTACAGACGTGATATTACCGTACACGATACTTTTGCTACCCGGCAAGAGATATAGCATGATAATTAAGCGTTTTTTTAATCCACCCGTAAAAAAATACTGAAAAAACAAATGAAATACTTTATCGATATTAAAGTTTTCGACCGAACGTAGTCACAGCAACAAGTACTGGAAGATATATTAATGATATTAGCCCGCGTCGCGACGCCCTCAGAGCGGGGTGAATATAAACTGAGGTCAAACTTCATACATATTATCGTTCAATGCTAGCTGGTCTAAGTATAGGTAAAAAATGTTAGCTCCTAATAAGTTTATCCGTCAATATTAATTGGTAAAAAAACCGCATTAATTATGTAGAGATGTTTGTAATTAAGCGGAAAAATAATTATTTAATATTAAAAATGGGGGCTCTCGGCCGCGTGGTGACACCCATTCCAGTGTTTTACCACTGGGCAGTCTACTCGGTCCAGTATGGTATTAAGGAGTCCGTTGGTACTGTCTCGCACTCGCTGCATCACCGATTACTGATCTAAGTTAATTGCCTCCTCGGCCGATTATTTGAATGTGCGATTGCTGTTCGAGAAGTCCTGGATTAGATTCCCGGATCGGGCGAAATATCAATGGGTTTTTGTGACTAGAAATTCTCAGTAACCGCTCAGAGTCCAGATCTATGGTCGGCAAGACTCACCCCTTTTTCCACGAGACGTATGATGTTACGTAACCGGTCACAACTTAAAGATCTACTCTCCTTTGCTTAGCCTTTCAAAGAAATATCGGCGTGATCTTAAATTTTAAATAATTTTAAAAATTGACTACCTCGTTGGTCGAGTGGTTGCAAGCGCGACTGCCAATCAGGAGGTCCTAGGTTCAAATCCCGGGTCGGGTACTATGGGAATTTTCTAATTTCGAATTTCTAGTAGTGACTCGGAGTCTGTATCAGTGCCCGGTTCATGGCAATAGGCTCACCACCTATTCCATGGGACTTAAACGTAACTGTTGAAACGTGAGAGTGTACCACACTCCTCTGCCTACCCCTTCGGGGATTACAGGCGTGATGTTACGTTTTTAAAAATTGAGAAAGTTTATGCCTACGTATCTACCTACCTACCATATATGTATAAATGCGTGATGATATAATAATTACTATAATTTACTGTGCTGTGAACTTCACGATTTCATCATTTAAATAGCATTGAGGTAATTTAAAAATATAAACACATGTATGTTCGTACATGTGGGTAGACACAAATAAACACATAATTTATTTCCACATTGCGGTTACTCTCCTCGCCAACAGCACGTTGCCAGATATAAATGACTTTTGTGAATTATTTGACCGCGCAAAATATAACGAAATAATAATGTACCAGTTGTAGAATGTATACAGTTTTTATTATAATTTTGTATAGCATGGGATCATACGAGTATACTTACGTGGCCCGGTTCCTTATGGTCCCTTAACAGAGAGCATCGAGTCCAATCTCTATCCTTACGAACTTGACGTGCTTCTTCTGCATTTATCACTCCTTAGCCCACACGCTGGTTTTGGAGATTTCTGCCTGCCCCAACAGTCAGCATCTGATCTATTTGGTCAAAATGATTGATCCATGACATTTAGAAAGTATTGAATAGAAAATTGTTTATAAGTGACGTAGGAAAAGTGCTATAATACATAGAAATAAATTAAAATGGAGAGAGACAGAGAAGAGAGTGATTTTATTTACAACTTTACTGAGACTAACAGTCGTGTTCTTACTCATTTTCCACTCTTTTTACTAAAAAGAAGAATTACTAGTAACTACATTATATCTAGTTACTAGGAATTCTTCTTTTTAGTAAAAAGAGTGGAAAATTTATTTATACTATAATATAATAGTATTATTAATACTATTATATGATAAAAATACAAAATAAGTTAAAAACAAGCAATCAAGTCATAGCTGTCAATAGTGAGGGTTTAAAAAAATAATTAATTGATCTTTGAAGATCGAGCTCAGTGGCGTGCTGTTGGAGAGGCCTATGTCCAGCTGTGGCCGGCAGCAGGTTGATCATGATGGCGATGATGATGATTACTTCCTAAAACGTAACATTACGCCTGTAATCCCCAAAACGGTAGGCAGAGCAGTGTGGTATACTCCCACGTTTCACCAGTTACGTTTACGTCCCATCGAATAGGTGGTGAGCTTATTGCCCCATACACTGGCCACTATTCCAGACTCCTAGTCACTACTAGAAATTCTAACCCCGATAACTTTAAAATATATTGTGCGTTATCAAGAATTCAACTCTTGCTGCGATTTACAACGAAAAAAAATATTGCTTCAAGTCTGCCAACCAGTACTCGGCCGGCGTGGTAAAAAGAACGATCATGATAATGACGAAAAAAACAATTACAAGTTTACGTCCAAAAGTTTGAAAGTAAAATGGATAGAATACTTGTAACAATAAATCTATTTTTTAAATTATTTATTTACAATTCTCATTTACAAACACAATTGTTTTTTTACAATTCTCATTCACAAACACAATTGTTTATTTACAATTCTCATTTACAAACATAATTGTTTATTAACAATTCTCATTTACAAACACAATTGTTTATTAACAATTCTCATTTACAAACACAATTGTTTATTTACAATTCTCATTTACAAACACAATTGTTTATTTACAATTCTTATTTACAATTACAGTTGTTTATTTACATTTCTAATATGGCGTATTAAACACTTAACGAAATTATATACAGTCATATATCCGAAGGGTATTTATAGAATATCTGTATATCGCAGCAGATAAGACTTGGGCCTAAAGAAAAACTATGAATACGAAAAAAAAACACCTTCAATCAGTCTTTGATCTCGTTTCAAAGCTACACGGTTTTATTAGGAAATATATTATATGAAATCAGATCAACAAATAACCTATCCACTTTGAAAGATGAAGGAAATATTGCGTTAGGAACACATTATTGTTTTCTGTTATGAAAGTACAGCGGTTAAAGATTTTACTGAAAGGGGCAATCGACTGTTGGAAATTATCAAGAATTTGGAATTAAGTTCTAGATGATTCAAAGAATCATAACATAATGTAACATAACACGATAAAATTCTATCTTCACGCCAGGTCCCTTACAGTGGAAACAGAGAGCATCAAATTCCACTATATCTATCCATACAGAGCCAAGCAATTATCACTCTTGTCATACACCTAAGTAGATTTCAAGTCCTGTAATGGACCTAGTGTGACGATATACAGAATAGCATAATTTTCTGATAACGTTTCTCTTAAAAAATTTAGAAATAAATCCTACGGAACACTAATAAATAAAGTAACAAAGAATAATAACGCTTTGTGAGAGAAGCTCTCACAGCACTGGTGAGGTTTCAAATCACTACGATGAAACTGATGACCACGCATAATGAATTAATGGATTATATCTAGTGACAAAAGCGATCACCAGAACAAAAAAAATGAATGAATAAATACTACTGGCAATTGATAAATTCTTCTTAACATGATATACATATGTTGGTGCTATAATAATGTCATATTGTTTGACTTCGGTACATTTCTATAGAAAAATAAACTTTAATTACCTATAAATCCCAAAGACTAAGATATACAATGAGCGTGTAACTTTTCCAATTAAAACAATATAATAGAAACACGGCGTTAAGCACTTTCAAAACTTATGAAATTGCGTCCTTTCAACATTAGGCAAATGTCTCAAAATCAAAAGTTGAAAGCGACTGCTTAATAACTTTGTATTAAAAAATTCCTTTATTCATTGGGCCATAAAGTTCCAATCTCCGACGAAATTGCTGACAAATGTAGCGGATGCTTTGAAACGCTTATTACTGTAACTTCCATCAAAGTTTCTCAAACAACCGAACTTAAAAAAAAATCTTTTGCAGATGCCGCCACGCCGCCAGTGACTCGATGACATCGATATTAACACCGCTAACGTAGAGACGACGACATCAAACTACTGCTCAAAACTGCAATAGCCCTTAAACACGTTGATGTGAACAAATAAAATCAGTATGCGTTTCACAGTCCTTATAACTACTTTCACTGCAGTTATAGTTTGCGACCTCTGTACAGGTACGCAAGAGAACATCGTTAACGGTATATATTTAAACGAGACTATTACAATGAATTACGTTGATGACTTTACCAATCCAAATTTTATTATCGATACCATAAATTATGAGAACAGTAAAACGAAGATCAGAAAATTCAATCATAGAACAGGGCATTACATTAATAAAAGAGATGTCAATAAAACAAATGATACCAGAGACGTTATATCATATGCAGCTGAAGATGATCTCTTAATAATAAATTCTACAGAGGAGAAACAGACCAACAAAGCATTATTCGACAAGGACAAGATGGTGGCAAATCGCACAGCAATGCAAATCGAAGTATATGATGATCTGACAACAGAGTACTATGACTCATTAAATTTCACGAACGAACCCTGCGTTGGAGATCCTGAGTTTTGTAACATGACAAGAGATGAATATTTTATTATGTTGAACGATTATATATACCCACAGCCGTACGAATGGGTGCTGATAGCGACCCATGCCATAGTTTTTGTAATTGGTCTGATTGGAAACGCTTTGGTCTGTATTGCGGTATACAGAAACCATTCTATGAGGACGGTGACGAATTATTTCATTGTGAACCTGGCGGTAGCTGATTTCATGGTGATCCTGATATGCTTGCCGCCGACAGTGCTATGGGACGTGACTGAGACATGGTTTTTCGGAACAGCCATGTGCAGAATAGTCTTATATTTTCAGGTAAGTGTTCATTACCTTTCTATTTCTAACTTCTAATTTAACAATAATTGACATATTTATGCAAATCAATAAAAGTCATGTTCAGATTGAAATAAAAAGTAGTTACTTTGACTTTAATATTTCATTTAGTGTTTTTAAAATGTTAAATAGATGAACGCTCAAGTATATTATCTTTATAGCTGAATTTGTTAAAGAGGTACAGTTACAAATATCACTTTTTTCTTTGTTCTATTTGTCGTTTTTAAAATATTAATATAGTTGAAGTAATTTTCATTAGTATTAACCCTAGAGTAGTCGCGCTTTTCCATGAAACGTGAGTGATCGCGCGGGAAGCATTTTGCCGCCCTTACTAAAAAAAAAATTTTTATGCTAATTCTAGTTAAATAAATTTACAGTAATTTTAAAAGGATAGAATAAAACGTTAACTTTGAGAATGTAACATTTATGAAAGTTTTGTACTTAATATTTACAAAAAAAAATTGCTTTGGAATATCTTACATAATTTTTTTATAATTTTAACAACATCTTTACCTTAACCTAAATGAAAAAATGAAACTCAATAAAAAAATTAAACGTTATCAATATCTACGATATGTACTTCAGCAAAGCAATTCTAACGCATGAACATACAATGTTCGTTGAACAGTAACTTTGCGCGTCTATAGCACTTTTTTTTTGGACGGACATACTGCACATACACCTTCTGTGCCTGAGGGTATGTTTACTTGTTCCGGTGGCAGAAATTGGGCGATTTGTTTTCTCAGCTGGTTCTGCAAAGTATTTACTTGAGATCTTGTAATTATATGTGGTCTAATCATAGCCAGAGCTATTTCTTTCAAAAAAGTTCGTAGTAATAGAAGGTCGTTTTTCACTTCGGGGGGATTTATGACAATATTTTCCTTTCTAGTTCGTATATTAGGCCTCGAAAGAGGATGTATTAGCCATTTAGTTCCATCTTTTCCTTCATACATAGGAACTCTTGCAGGTCGTCTCTCTAAATTTGCTTCAATTGTAGCAGCTGCAGAGGTTTGCTTGTCTATTAATCGAGCTAGAGGTTCATCTCTTGATGATCGTGTATGAGATCTAGTTTGCGTTCTTTGGCGACTACGAGATTGTTTTCCTCAAGCGACAGAGATGAGAGAACGGCTGCAGCTTTTTGTGTTGTTGTACAGTGAATGATGAACTTTAAATAGACCTTCAATTAATTTTATTTGCGGAACATATTCGATGAGATTTGAAGTAAGCGATGCCAGCCGGTATCCAGTACGTTCGTTTGAATTTTAGTACATACGAGAGGGTTCTCTGCTTCTGCAAAGAAAACACGTCAAAATATTTTTCAATCTCCTCTTCTTCAAGCTCACAAGCAATTCCGAAAAACAATGATTCTATTAACAAAAAACCTCCGGAGAAAAATTAATAAAGCAAATGGGAAAATTTACGATGTTTTTTACGATGCTGCCAGTTTTTACATAATTAACAAAAAAAATAAAAAACCCTAAACAATATTATAATCTCTCCGTCAGCAACATTCTCAGATTTTATTGACCGATTAAAAAAGTATGTTGGCATTAAAATTAAAATATTTATTTAATCGTCTGAGATCATATACTTTATGATTTTTTTTGTTCTACACTTTATTTGGTTGTAACCTGACTTTAGTGTAGGTACGGGAATATGAATTATCCACCTTCCCATGAGTCTAAAATTTTTGAATGCCAATGAAAACATCTAAAAAAGTTTAGCAACTGTTATCAAACAAAGACTGCTTTGTCATTTTTGGATTCCAGAGGGTTGTCATTTGCTTAAGAAAGCACGGACACGTTACTTCTAGCAGTCACACGTTCAAAAGTTTACCCACACAACATGCACGCACCCATACATTCTAAGTATACATGATAGCTCTACGTAAAAAAATCTAATTTAGACTCAATCTATCTGAAGTTTATATCTAATAATATAATAAAAGTGATCAAGGATAAAAAGGCTTGAAATAAATGATAAAGCGAAAAACTAACAGAGTACTTTATGATAGCAGAGAGGTTAATTTTAAACAAAATTAAAATAAACAATGGAAGATTTTAACCAAACTTAGTTAAACTACGCAGTAAGATTGAGATGCGAAGTAAAACAGAAGAGTACTTTATGATAGCAGAGAGGTTAATTTTAAACAAAATTAAAATAAACAATGGAAGATTTTTACCAAACTTAGTTAAACTACGCAGTAAGATTGAGATGCGAAGTAAAACAGAAAAAATAATGAATAATTGAAATATTGTCGTTCCAGACTACTAGAGTGAAGAAATTGAACATTTTCATAGAAATAAGGGGCAAAAATTTGTCAAAGAAAAATCGAGGCGAAAGAAATGAAAAGACGATCGTGCTCCTTGAAATATTTTATATGTTTTCTAGTATGTTATAAACTCAGCAAACGAGAATAATCTATCTGTATCGATCATATCAATGACAATACGAAATTAATAACAGTTTATTGCAAAGACACGCCTTAGCCAATAGTAACGAGTCAAATGTGACTAATCTATACCAATATTATAAAGCTGAAGAGTTTGTTTGTTTGGACGCGCTAATCTCAGGAACTACTGATTCGAATTGAAAAATTATATTTATCTTGAATAGTCAATTTATTGAGGAAGGCTATAGGCTATATAACATCAACTTATGGCCAATAGGAGTGGAGGGGCAGTTATGAAAAATGTTGCAAAAACGAGAAAATATATTTTTTTAGAGCTTTCCTTGCGTGCGCTGCGTAAACGGTGAAGGTTACACAAAAATCATGTATTACGAAATTGTTCCCCTTTAAAAGTTCTAAAACAAAGTCCGCGGCAGCGTATGTCTAGCTTTTACGGTCGACTCACCATAGCCTTTTTTGTGGTAATCAAATGAGTTCTAAAATAATACATTAATATTAATCCTTATCCAGATAAATAGGATATTTATCGCTGGCACTTCATTTTGAACAAAATAGCCCTCTACGACATTTTATTTCAACGAATATGTAAAGTATTATTATAGATTTAAAATACCTATGTAACAAAATAATGGTCAAATACCACCCGCGCATTTATATGGGCGGGAGCGGTGATATTATATACATATATCCATATGTTATAAGGCCGGGGGTCTTAATAATATTTTTTTAAAACGTTCCTTTGTTCTTCCGTTTCCCGTGTAGTTTTTTACTATACTTACTCTTAGTGATCATAGCGTGATGTTCTTAATATAGTTTTTTAATAGATTGTTATCTAATAAACGCGGGTGTAAACGCGGGTGAAACCGCGGGGCAAAGCTAGTTATATCACAAGAGGTCAAGTAAAGGCTAATGGTGGGTCAGTAATTTACGAAATCCACGTGTGTTATAGGGAGTTATAGAAGATGACGCACGTCAGATCTGTAAGAATAGAGATAATAAGGACGCAATGCTCTCTACTTATCCCGAAAGGCACCTGCCGTGATTATATGATAATAATAATGATTCGAAGCTCATACCTCAAAACGGAAGACTGAACTCTGAACCGGAAGATTATCTCACACCTTTTTTGGTCCAAACGGAGACATATTTGGAAACCATCCACATTGCATCTCTGCCTACCCAGGCTGAAGAGAGATATGAAAAGAAAAAATAAGACAATTTAATTCAGTATTCCTTTTTTCCGTTGGGGTACTGCTACAACTTAAAAATCCCTTATAATCTTGACATCTAGAATTCATTGCACTAAAAATATTCGATAAGAATATTGTGTAAAAATATTGTTAATATACAGCGAATGTCCATACATTACGCTACGAACATGAATGGTATTACCAATATTGAAGTTCGCTAAGAATTTAAACAGCAAGTTGCAAAGTTGCAAGCTAAAATGAATTTGTGGACGAACATAAATGTCTAATAAAACATATTTATTGGTTTGCGTAGCGACGACCGTAAAGTGCTGCATATTTTCGAGCGTGGGTAGGAACGTATCAAGTAAATATTGGGAACTACCTACATACTTAAAGCGGTATGTAGATTATATCATCAATTTTACCGAATGCTCAATAATATTTTCGTTTTTGACAGGTTTTTATAGATCTCATAAGTACTCCTATTATTGTTATAAGTTTTTGATAGGTCCGTAGAGCCGTGTTCCAACAGTGGAATGACAGAAGTGGGATGACAAAAGGGTCGAGAATAAAGACATTTTTTATTAGGAAAAACTATAACTACCACGCCTTAGTTACTCATTGTAGTTAATAAAACTAAATGAAACCTAAACAGCATTCGTTTTTTCGTGTCTTTTATTGTTATTTCTGCCCTTTCGTTTATACCAAGGTCGCGTAAAAGGTCGCTTCGGTGGCAACGAAGCGACTTTTAGAATACGCACAGCACCAACGGTGTTTAGATTTAATTTTTGTGTTATTAATAAAAGTAATAATATTCAGGAAAGGTAAAGAAAAATAAAGGGTCAATTGCGACGTTAGCTCCGTTATAAAGCAGAAACATAGTACGAAAGTGCTAAATATACATATACTTATGGACCTGACTTGCTTCTTATCATTTTTTTTTTATATTTAGCCTAGCAAAAGCAGACGGGCCACCTGCTGGTAAGTGGTCATCGTCGCCTATGGACACTTGCAGAACCCGAAGGGTGGCCAATGCTTTGCCGGCTTTGAAGGAGAGGCTTTGGTTTTTGCTTTCTCACTCTCCTTATGTACGGCAGTATCAGAGAGTTCTGAATCTTCCGTCGGCCAGTCTATCTATCTGACCTATTTGTATAAGATAGATGAGCATGGGTTTCTCTCGTATCCCTTGCATCCATTAATATTGGCAATGTATATTATTTCATTTTATAAAATACAACATAACATCACGCCTGTAACTCCCGAAGATGTAGACAGAGCAGTGTAGTATTCCCGCGTACAAATTTATTATATACTTGCCATTTAATAAAGGGAGCCTATTGCTTTGAAAAAACCTTTCCCATTGAAATTGAAAAAAACAGGTGAGTTAATTTAATAAGTAGAGGTATAGTTTATTTACATTTATAAATACATTTTATTTTATTTGAAATATTTAATACTAAGTATTGGTGAAAAACAGTGATAGCCTAGTGTTTAAGAATTCAGCCTCTCACTCCGGGGGTGCTGGGTTCAAATCCATAGCGCGTACCTCTTTACAAAAGTGCGTTTTAAATTTAAATATCACTTGCTAACAGTGAAGAAAAACATCGTGAGGAAACCTGCACGCCTTTATTAAAAAAAAAATTCTAACGTGTGTGAAGTCGGCCAACCCTCACTTGGTCAGCGTGGCGGACTACGGCCTTAAC
>DWJK01005834.1:0-10887 GCA_018248815.1 Croniades pieria auraria
CCTTAACCCTCTCAATATGGGAGGAGACTCATATTCCAACAGTGGAATGTTAATGGGTCGTTTAAAAAAAAAAATTAAATAAAAAAAAAAAAAAAAAAAACACATCTATATATGTGATGATGATGATGTACCACTATGCGAGTATTTTTCGAACTTATCGTTATAATTCCTATTAGTACTGGTACCTCATAGTCTTCATTTGTGCCCGATACATGCCAATAGGCTAGCTATTCCATGATCTTCGTTACCGAAACTGGTGAAAAGCAAGATTTAGAACATTTCTCCGCCTATCTCTTCGGAGATGGCAGACGCATCGACAAGTTATGTTACGTTTCGTTTTATTTTATGAAAAGATTTCAAGGACCTTATGTGTACAAAAATAAAAAATGATTTATATAAGAGCATTTTAAAAATACGCTCACACGTCATATCGCTTCAACTCAGCGGCATACGCGTCATATTGGTAAGCGACCGGGATTTCCTGCTGCGCGGTGTGTCGATATCCTTCCCGCAGTGCTAACTTTATGTAAGGTATAGTATGAAAAATCTCGGCATTTTTTAATACGTATCGTATTCTTGTTCAAAGAATCATGCTTTTCCATTACACACTGGGGTTAGAAAATGAATAACTTAAAGTTAAATAAAAAAACTTAAATAAAATATGGTACATCTTAATTGTACTTTATCGAAAAAGGAAACAAAGCAAAGTCGGTTTCTCGAATTCTAGAACCTCCCTTTTTATTATTATAATTATGACATAATAATGCCACCTCCCTTACGGGACAGGCAAAGAGCACCGAACGGTTTGAATAAAATAACTACTTTAAAGCATATATTTTTCTTTATATCATTTCATATGATTTCCACGCTAAAAATAGAAAAAAAAAACAGAATATGGCACGTACTTGATATATGTACACATCCCGTGGTAAATCTTTAAACAAGGCGAATACAGAAACCAAGTTTTTTAGTCTTTTTGGAGTACACAGAAAAATAAATATAAATATTTGACGATTTTGTAAAATGAGATTCAACGTCACAACGCTGAAGGACGCCGCCGTAATAAAGGAACCGGGACATCCTGCTGTGCAATTCTTTAGAACCATTGACTCCGCACTAACATTATACTATGGATTTTTTTTTGCCACATTTCAATTATTTTACCTGTGGTTTTTATATTCTTCCAACACATAACATCACGCCTATAATCCCCAAAGGGTTAGGCATAGGAGTGTAGTGCACTTCCCCGTTTCACCAGTTACGTTGAATAGGTGGTGAGGCTATGTTTCAACAGTTACCCATAAATCGCGTGAGATATAAAAATTTGGCAAATAAAATTTAGTAGTACTCGAAGTAGTCGTAACTTAAAGAAGAGATGAATAGGTTCATTTGTATAAAACATACAACTTTTGAAGACAAGTATAGAATAGACACTTTTTAATCAGGCGTCGCACATTCTCAGTCTATGTCTCATTTAATAATAATAATCGACCCATTTATCATTCCACTGTCGGAATATGGGTCTCCTCTCATATTGAGAGGGTTAAGGCTGTAGTCCGCCACGCTGGCCAAATGCGGGTTGGCGGACGTGTCTCATTTAAATTAGGTGAACTGGTAGTTAGACACCAAACTATAGCTATTAAAAAAACTGGTACATGGTAAGGTGTAACCGTTAATTAAACTCTTTCCAAAGCATTCCCTATTTTATCTCTGTAAAAATAGAGATTGATGGAACTTTCACATTATTACCTCTCTAGAACTTATAGGACTTGATAAACTATGTTACTTATATAAAATTATTAATCCCTAGATTATTGTTAGCAGTTACTGATCGCATTGGATGTCTATATTTGGAACAATATCGTAGAGAATGCTCGAAACCCAGATTCCAGGTCCAGGAGTGCGCTAAGACTCCTGTCTATTACATAAAGTAAACGTAAAACAACAAAAACAGTGAAGATTGATTAAAGTAAATATATGAATATTAATAATATTACAATATTAATTAGTATCTGTACTGAATATTATCTGTACTCCAAGTTCCTAAATATATTCCTCTCTCATGTTATTGAGGCCACAATGTTATATACCGTTAGAAAAGTCGCAATACATAATCACATGTCAGTAAGATCTAATTAATTCCACATAATGCCCCTTAACAAGCTCGTCTGAATGAAGTGAATGAACGACCGAGGCACAAAAGGATCCACAAGGACACATTGAGGAGTCGAGATCATTAACCCGCAGAGTCCCTTCCGAAATGAGAAAACCGAGTTATTTTCACAGTTTCAAAGCGTTCGATGTTGGAACACTTACAAAGCTGCGTATCTCACTCAAAAAGCGCTCATAAACCAGCAACAAACTGGCTGGAGCCGGTTAAAACCGGAATAGTAACCGCCGCGAACCGGTTCGAACTAGTTTACGAATCTGTAGCAAAGCCGCTTTGATGTGGTAACTTTGTAGAGTTTGTTATAAATATTTACGTCTGTTTATGTCTGCAGGTGCGTCTGTGTGAGCTTTGTTACGTACCTTGTAAATGCACGCGTTCATGTTGGCGCAAATAGTTTTGTAACTATTGGAGGCTTAACGTTATTTTTCCTATTAACGACTATAACGATTTCTAACACCTGCTGGTGCTAATATTTTAACTCAGAATAAATAATAAAAATAAAATCAATGACGACTATAAATCGTTGCCATACAATATATTTCAATTTGTTAAACTTGTTAGAGGCGCTATATTTTAGTGCCGTTAAATTTAATCGCATTTTAGATAAGGAATAAAATAACCGCTATGATATTGTAAAATGTTAATGGCAAATTTTCTCGTTTAAATTGAATATGAATTTGATTATACATTTTAATGATATACACTTATCGGATACCGAGTTAACGTGTAAAAAATTCCTTTCCTCGTCAGATAACAATCGTTAAGTCTTGTGGGAATCCTTCAGGAGAACTTGAAAACAGTCGAGTTAGCCAGTGACCCTTTGAGAACATTAGAACCGTAATCAAGCCTCTTCCCTATCTCGAGGTAAAATCACGTGCCTTAATATACAAGCAGGATACGGGACCTCTTTTGCTGTATATGATGTTAGAGTTGGAGTCAAATGGAAGTTTAAAAAGCGGAAATAAATATATGAATGTATTGTTACTACAGCCTACGGAAAAATGTACCGGGTATTACCACCTACATTAATGCTTCACCGCCTCATATTACTCTCGGAATACATTCGAAAGCAATATAAAAAATTGAAAAGGATAAGAGAAAAGGATCAGCTAAAATAATGGTAATATTCCGTACGAGACTGATTCCATAATCCGCAGGCGCGCCCCAGGGCTGCCGATCTTCGTATTCACTCGGCTTTTCCACGCGAATATCGTATTATTGTGTCGTATGCTAATATAAGATGAAAAAAGAGAAATTTTAATGTCTTTCTTTTAAGAAAATCATTTACTCATATATATTTATAATCCGCTCACGGATGAATACTCGTATATAAGACGTAGGCCGTTTTACTATAACGCGCGAAGATTTGTAATTCTCAAAACGCATCATGTATGCGTGTGTGTATGCTCGGAGTCTCTCTGAAGGATAGGATCAGAAATGATACTATCCGACAGAGAACCAATGTCACCGACATAGCTTAAAAGATTAGCTCGCGGAAGTGGCAATGGGCTGGCCATAACTGCCGAAGATCCAACAACCGGTGGAGTAGGCATATTCTGGACTGGAGACCGCGGCTCGGCAAACGTAGTGTAGGACGCCCTCCGGCCCAGTGGGATGACGATTTGCGAAAGGCTGCAGGCAGATGCTGGATGCGACAAACCGAGGACAGGGCGCGATGGCGCTCATTGGGGAGGCCTATGTCCAGCAGTGGACTAAGATTGGCTGATGACGATGACGATGACGATGCGTGTTTAATCTTAGTATACTAGGCGATTCGAAATACAATTATTAGTCTTTTTTAAATTAGAAACAATATATAGAATAGCTTAATTCTGTAAAATAGCGAAGTCTTAGACATTATTTAAAAATAGAACAGTAAATCTATGCAAATTGACTGAGAAACAGATGAACTTTCATAATTATCACTTTTACGGCATCACCATGGGTTACGATATTACAGAAAAGTTGTCGAATGAACGATACCTCCTAGCTCTAGCTCCTTCCTCCGGTATTTAAAAAACTCCTTTAAACAAATCATTCCAAGTTGACGATAAACAACAAGACAAAGAAAACATTGAGTAACGTGTACCAAAACTATTAAAATAGCATACCAGATATTTTCAAGGCCTCACACCATTGCACCAAAAGAACCATTTGTAATAAATCAACATCATCGCCATCAGTCTCAAGACGTCCACTGCTAGACATAGGCCAAAAAGAATTGTAACCCAAAAACGTTTGGGGTCTGCTTAGATACTCCAAGAATATTTAAGCCTAAAATCAGAATATGTAGATGTTAATCATGAACCAGATGGCTCGGCACTTCACAGTTATTACTCGAAGCTAAGCCCGGATTTAATCTAACTTTTGATGAACATAAGCTTTGTTAAACACGCGTTTGCACGAATATGTGGTGATACTCGTGTCATTATGTATAACCAGTGCACAGCAGAAGCTCGTGACCACTCATTCACTCACTCATTCGTTCAATCATTCGTTCACTCATTCTTTTACTCATTCGTTCACTCATTCGTTCACTCACTCGTTCACTCACTTGTTCACTCATTCGTTCACTCATTCATTCACTCACTCGTTCATTTACTCGTTTCCGCTACAAAATGATGGAGGCTGGTCTTTGGTACTGATATTCAAAATCTACCGTTAGTATATCAAAACGTTGATAATAAAAAAATTTAAATCCATCTCCCTAAGGAAACAAAAATAGGTTTTGTGATCTTCTAGAACGACATCATTCAGCAAAATGCGCAACATCCAGAGGAGGTTAATCTATCTACCTCTAGTATGCAGAAAAGTGAACAAATCTATACATATAATAAAACTGTAACTGATCGCCGTCTGTACGTGGTAAATATATTCATAATGGGGTGCCTTTATATACGCAAGAGAACTCAAAACAATGTTTTTTCACTTTGTCTGTTTGTCTGTATGTTTGTGCACGCTAATCTCAGAAACGGCTTATACGATTTGAATGAATTTTTCAGGATTATATTGTGATGGGTTGCACTTAACATTGAGTGTTTTTTTCATTTAAATCGGTTAACAAATAAAGAAGTTATGTCAATTTATTTTTTCAAAACTTACGAAATCTATGCGTACGAAGTCGCGGGCATAGCTATTTTTTTATTATATTTACCCTTGGTGACCATAGCGTGATGTTCTTAAAATATTTTTTTAATAGATTGTTCTCTAATTAACACAGGTGAAACCGCGGAGCACGGCTAGTTATATATTAATACTCCATGGATAATTTTCCAACGGCAATTTCAGTTTTATTTGCTCTAAGGATGTCAAATAATTTGAAATTAATTCATTTATAACAGAATATTTATTAAGGTACATTACTGTTACATTGTTTGTTAAAAGACGATTGTAAACAACGATAAAGTATTATCTACAATTAAACCTCTGTTAGTATGTAATGCTCTGCACTTGAACTGTTCATAAAATAAACTATCTGCGCAAATGAATACAGCGCATTGTAATGAAATAAATTCACAAAATATTGTTGAATAATATGGTACGTAAAAATATCACCGTTAATATTTTAAAATAGAAATGAACCTGATTTTTGTATTAAATTTCCTATTTCAATAAATGATGTAATTTATAAGACGAAACGGTACGTTATTCATTAAATTTAATACTAACTTCTATTGTACAAATCATTTACTGATATAAATAATTTACAAGTCGGTACTGTTTTCAATTTTTATATTAATGTAGTTGACATTTATGACATCCCTAAGACAGAACAAAATATGCGCAATCAATGGTAATCCTAAGCAATGGGCAATGGGCATCCTTCAAATGACGCTTAGAGATAGGTGTGAATATAAGTGATTTAATGATTGTTCTCTGAGGATTTTATGAATTAATAATCAGTTGGGTTATTCGAATAAACAATTTTATGTCATCAGCACTAAGTAAGTGGGTTTTACTACACGAGAAACGTAATACGTCGATTGACATCCCTATGAAATAACTTCCGCAGATCAGAAGATTATTCTATTGATTCATAATAGCAAATATAAGCATGGCTTCAACAGCTGCAAAGGCGGTTGGAGTGGCGAGAGATATCTCGCCGTTATATTATAGAATACTGTCGAAATTCCCTCAAAACTTCACATTCTGTTTCGCTTACGGGTCAGCTGTGAAACCGCAGATAGGCAACGAGAAAAAGCACAACATGATCGATCTGATCTACTGCGTGGACAACTCGCATAGGTGGCACGGCTCTAACATCGAGATGAATCCGTCACATTACTCTGCCTTACGCTATTTGGGAAAAGGATTCGTTGCCAAGTTTCAGGAAAACTGGGGCGCCAAAGTGTACTTTAATACCCTAGTGGAACTGAAAGAAGAGAACGTCACGATCAAATATGGTGTGGTATCACAAAAAGACTTGGTTGCTGATCTGTTAGACTGGAATGATTTGTATCTAGCTGGCAGACTTCATAAACCTGTCGAGATCATCAAACAGACAAACAGTTCACAGCTCCAAAGTGCTCTGCAATCTAACTTGAGGTCTGCTGTACATACTGCCCTTCTTATTTTACCGGAAACCTTCTCTGAGTATGACTTTTACTTTGCTATATCCAATTTGAGTTATGCCGGTGACTTCCGAATGACATTTGGGGAGAATAAAAATAAAGTGAGGAATATTGTGCAACCTCAGCTTCTCAATTTTCGGGAGTTGTATAGGCCCATCTTGCAACATTTCCATGCCTATGTAGATTTCCCAATGGGTGATGCACAGTGCCATCAAGACCTACATCCAGAGACTAAGCTGCACCACCTCATGCAATTGCCAATGATTCCTCAACAAAGAATAGTGAAGTTTTGGAACCATGGCGGCCCTCAACAGGATATGGAGGATGTCCTACGAGCAGTTGCCTACGACATAGATTGTGCTGTGATACTTAGACAAATTCTAAAAGATCTGGTCTGGCAGTCAAGTGTAAGACAATCCTTAAAGGGTATACCAACAGCTGGAATTCTCAAATCAATACGCTACAGTGCTAAAAAAATTGCCAAAATGTTTTAATGCAAGTGGCCTTAGAAATGTTATATTTATTAAGATGAAAATATTCATTTTTGTATCTGTAGTGTATATAGAGAAATAAATGTTCACTAATAGTAGAATTGTAATTTTTTTTAACCTAAATAAGCTAAACCCTTTTCTTTGGTTTTAGGTACCAATATGCTATCTGATGAATCAAGCAGTGATTCAGAGACTGGAAGATTTAAATGTCTCTCAAAGCCTCAAGATAATCCAGAACACCGGTCTAATAGAAAAGAGGAATTAAAACCAACAGGAAGAACTGGGAGGTCAGCTAATGACCGTTATCACAGGGATTTCGAAAGAAAAAGAGGTGAACATAATGATTTGGATTGGAGATCTAGAGACAGAGATCGACATAGATATCCTAGACACTCACCAATGAGAAGAAGGTACTCGGGTGATAGAAGTAGGCCTAGGAGGTCTCAGGACAGAATAAAACGTGATAGAGATTCTAATAGTAGGTCAAAGGTGCTAGATCATAGAAGTAGTAGTCGGGATAGAAACAAAATTGTTAAAGGTAGACATCAAAAATCACCCATATCAGTTCATAACATTAAAAGAGAGATAAAAGGTATAGTCAGTAAAAGACACAGTAGTGTGGAAAGATTTAACCATAAAGTAAAGGAACGAAAATCAAAATCACCTGAAAAAGAAAAGTGTTCAGAAATTCATAAGCCTAGTGCCTCAGAAGTACGAAAAGTTAGAAGTCCTATTGTTGTTGATGAAAATGAAAATAGTGATGGATCTGTTGAAGTTCAACCTGGATCTTATTACAATATGATACCTGCAATCTTGAAAGCCAAATCTGAAGAATCAAGTGAAATTGATTCTTCAGATGATGAGAGGCTCAGAGCGAAGCTTTTAAATTTGGAAAAGGAACTACATAAAACTAAAAGAAAAAAGCACAGGAAGAAACACAAAAGGAAAAGTGTAAAGTCAGATAAAGAGAAAGGAGACACATCTGTTGAAGTCAGCAGTACAACTGATATACAAGATAATGTCAAGATTGAAACCATTAACTTGTCAGACACTACTGAGGTTACATCAACCCAAAAATTTAACCAAAAAGACAGCAGTGAAGAAGGAGAAATATTAAGTGATGATTCTGATCAAATTGATATTGATCCTTCAGATTTAAGACATAAATTAAAACGGTCTTCTAACAAAAGTGACACAAACTCTCAGGACAAGATTAACAAAGATGTATGCGGTCCAGCATTGCCTCCACATTTGGCTAAACGTTACAGAACAAGCTCCTCACCAGATAATGAGAAGTCATCACAAATGCAAATATCTAAAAATATAGGTAACAACATAATGAGGAAATAATTAGACAATGTTGTTTGGTAACTTAATGACGCACATATGGATTTTGTTTTTCAGGACCATCAATACCAGAGAGCGTACGGAAGGAACTGGCACAGAGAAATAATGAAGTAATAGAATATAAGAGTTCAGATGAAGATGGAGGCATTGGGCCGCTGCCTGCTGGTATGGATACAAAGTTGTCAGATGCTCACCAGCGCTTGGAAGAACGTGCTTTGGAAATGAAAATAAAGAGCATTGATGGCCATTCATTCAGTGAATCCAAGGTGAAGTCTCGAGAACAATGGATGTTAGAGTTACCTGAGGGCAAAGCTAAATACCTGGGATTAGAAGCTCGGAGTTTTAGAGCGAAAGAAGGCCCAGATATGTCAGATAGGTATACCATCTTCTAAACTTGATTAGTAAAACTGTTTCATAATTTTTATACTAATTTATAGGCATAATGACACAAATGTTATTATTTTATATATGTATTAATACCTGGTAGATAGGCAGGTGGGGCTACTGTATGCCTAGTAACTACTATTTTTATTTATTTATTCAGATCGCCAACATACTGCACACTAATACATAAAAAAAGAATCATACATATAATTTTGGCAAGCTAAGTGCCAGCGCAGTTATAGGCGACGACAGCATGAAAAACGTCATGAGATTATAATAATTGATATTACAAAAATAAGACTTAAATAGGTATTACAATTATTTGCGACAACGAAAGTGAAATTACAGTTATAGAATGAATAATATAAAATTTCACATACCTACCAATTTAGAAAATTTAGAAAACGTCAATGTCAGCATATTAAATACAATAAATAAAAAATAAAATTTAAATTGGACATTATTAAAATTAAATTGAAGTTAAAATGGAGATTAAAATTAATATTATAATTGTCAGTGATGTATTGAAAAAGAATTTTAAAGACGAAATAATTAATTATATAAATATTGTATTAGAAAGTTGTTCCTAATATTTTTTGTTTAAGCTGTGACATGCTCTCTGAAAAAAGATCTAATTGTTTGATTTTTGCCAAATTATTATATTCTCTTACGCCCCTATTTATTGGGGCATTTCTTCCTAAGTTTGATTTGTAACGTGCATCACATAGGAAATTAAACCTTGAGACTCTTGGAAGTTTTGTGGGAACAGAAAAATTTACTTGTTCCAATAGCTCAGGCACATCTAGGAAACCATTTAAAAGTTTTGCGAGAAACATTATGTCGAGCATGCGTCTTCGATCCGCCGAGGATTGTCTATTGAAATAAGACAGTCTATCGCTATAAGAAGTGAGGTTTTTTGCTAAGTTGAGCAAATAGGACAAGTGCCACAAAAAACGTTTTTGGACACTTTCCAGTCTTTTAATATAGATATCGTAATAAGGGTTCCAAGTTACGCTGCAGTATTCTAACGTACTTCGGACAAGAGAGTTAAAGAGTAAGGTTTTAATGCTAGCTGATTTAAAATCTTTACAGTTGCGTAAGACAAAACCTAGGATTTTAAATGCTTTCGAGCAGATTTCATCTACATGAATATTTAAGGGCAGTTTCTTATCGAGTGATACTCCGAGATCTTTAATACTATTCACCTCGACCAGTAGTGAGTCCTTAGTTTTGTATTTTAGGGGGAAATCAACTTTTGTACGACTGTAGCGTATGGAGAAGCACTTAGAGGCGTTTAAGTTATACAATTACAGTTATGCAATTACAATATTGGTAGTGACGAAAGAGATGCAGGTATAATATAAAAGGTATAAAAAAATTCAGTAATAGACTGCCTCGTAGGTCGCGTGGCTGCTAGCGCGACTGCCGGTTGCGAGGTCTTTCTTGAGTTCAAATCCCGGGTTAGGTACTATTGGAATTTTATAATTTAGAATTTCTAGTAGTCATTCGGAGTCTGAACCTTTACCTGGTGTATGGCAATATTCTCACCACCTATTTCATGAGACCTAAACGTTACTGGTGAAATGAGGGGGTGCACTACACTCCTCTGCCTATCCCTTCGGGAATTACAGGCGTGATGTTACGTTTTAAAACACACTTTAATTAGAAAAGCAATCAAAATTTTCCAACAATATGATCTTATCAAAATAAAGCAAATGAGGTCAAACACGAGAGTTGAACATGAATTAGTATCCACTAAACTGCTCCTCTACTCACGATGGAGCTTGAGTATCAGATAAGATATTGTTAACCACAGGTCCATACCACATGTGTACACTTTACTCAATACGACTGTTAGATCAAACTTAAACTAACGTAACATCACGCTTGTTATCCCCGAAGAGGTAGGCATAGGAGTGTAGGA
>DWJK01005835.1:0-10886 GCA_018248815.1 Croniades pieria auraria
GATTAAACATGTGTTATAGCTAGAATTAGTGCACATGAGTACCTATATCTTTTCTGTTTACGTATTTTGGTGGATTAATGTCAATTTATTAGTTAAATCCCATTACGTAGGTGTTGGCAATCAAAATTCATGATTTCGATAAACTGAACGATTGCAGCTTTTTTTTTCGACATAAATACTATTTATTTTCAAAATAATTTGGATACGTTGCCTTTTAAGGGAAGATAATTTTGTCAAGAAATTAAAAATAAATATAAAGGAATAATTTCCTAATCATTTTTTTTATTTGTAAGCATTTTAATAGACTAACGAAAATTTGTAGAGTACAAAGTAATAACGCTTTTTAATCTATTGTTAATTAACAGCATTATATATCGTAAACTAGGTACTTTCTATTTAATTAAAAATATCGATAAATATATCTTTATGAAAACTAAAAAATAGATCGAATGAAAAAATGAAAGCGATGATAAAATATAAATAAATATAATCTCACCATTATATTATTAAAATTTTGCCTTAAATTCTTTAAAATGACGATATTTGTACAAGTACGATGTAAAACAAGTATAAATATATTTCTGGCATATAGTTGTATAATCTATGAATATAATGTCATGGTGAAAACTTTATTACAAGTCTGATCATTCTATTATTTTAATTATTTAACAGATCCGTTAGATGTCGCTTTTAACAGAAAGCTTACAGCCCCAGCCTTCATGTCACAAATGACACTGACTGAATTTTAAACACTCTGTGGACCAGGGTCGGCTGAGGTGGTATCGGTATTACTATTCGTATATAACGGTTTTATAATTAATTTATAGCTTAATAAGGACCTTTCTTTTGAAAATGTTACAAAATAAGAAATGTAGAGTATTTAACTTAGCACATATTGCTAAATAATCTCTGTAAAAGATAAATTGAGAATTGTCAATATTGACAAGCAGGTACGTATGCAACCCGGCTAAATTAAAGAGTAACCCTTGTACGTCTAATACGTGATACTTAAATGATGTTTTATATTTGTAAGGGTTATACTAATCAATAATAACTGAAAGTTTTTGTTATAAAAACTGAGGCATTTAGCAATGATTTCAGGTGAAAATGTCGAAACGTGCAGCGGAAGATGGGGGCAATGGCAGTGGCCAACCGCCGATCAAAAAAGTTCATTTTGAACCCCACCTAATCGGGCCTGTATCCACCCTTGAAGAAATGGATATCAAAGTCTTACAGTTTCAAAATAAAAAACTAGCTCAGGTAATGGTATTCCTACAGTAACAAAGGTTAAAAACTATTTCCAAGGGCGCTCTATACCGAATGAATACTTTGAACGTCACAATCAGCTGTTGTACAATAAAATGATAGTAGCGTTTCTAGCAACAAATTATGTTTTCGCGTGTAATTGTTATAAACTTTAACCTATATCAACATGTTTTACTGTTACTGAACATCTTCGTTTGCCTTTTGATCGGTTTTAATGGGTTTGTTACATATTAACCTCTCAGGGTTGTATTAACACTGTAAAACCAAAAAAGATAGGTTAGTTTGTTATTTTGTTACACTTCAGTGAAAATCATTAAAATTTCACTGGAAAGTGACATGACGATGAGAATATACAGTGGGTAGGTGTAGTGATGTGTCAGCTTCCACATTAAAAAGTAAAATGGGGCAATGAATATGAAATTACAAAGCATCCTTGAACTAAATTCTAGTCACTAGTGCCTTTATTCTTGTTGATGTGACTACAGAATATTTGATGCTTATTTAGGCTTATTTTGTTTAGAATACTATTTTTTTATTTATTTAAACTTCATTGAATATGGAATGGTTATATTTATGTTAAATTAAACAGGAAACCCACACAGTTGTCTTATATATATGAAACATCAGGATAATTGGCGCTACCACATACAAAATATGAGGTATAAGCTTTGTAATAAATTATCCTGCAGTATAGTGGGAATCAGTAATCTTCAGAAAGAGTTCTATGTGAACCTTGACTTGTTAATTGTGTATCTGGAGTTTTCACACTATCTGTATGTAGGCTAATCATTATTAATATATGCTGTCTATAAGAACAGCAAGCAGACATAACATTGATACAATTTGGAAGCCAATTAATTGGTTTAGTAGTTAACAGAATATTCTCTTCTTTCATCGTAGCTCTTATCACTTATGTTCTTGCTGGGATGGCTTGTTACATTACATTTATATATAGATATGTGCAATATTTAGGAATATTTGTAATATATCAAATCATCTAAACGATTAGATAAGAAAACAGAATTTTGACAACAAACCGAGGGCATTAATAGAACTGAGAAGTGAACCATTTAATTTAAACAACACGGGACGTTCTTATTTGAATTATTTGTGACAAGATGCAGGAATAATGCCTAAAGTTCGTAAGAAAAATGCACCCAGTCAATCGAATCAAATAAATTTAACATTTGGCTATAAATTAAATGTTTCATTATTTGCCCATAAATAAAAATAGTATTTTGTTCCAGAGGATAGAACAACGTCACAGATGTGAAGCAGAACTACGGGCCAGGATAGAACAGCTAGAGAAGAGACAGACACAGGATGATGCTGTGTTGTGTGTTGTAAATAGATATTGGAATTTACTAAATGAGGACATTAGAGTGTTATTACAGCGCTTTGATGCTGAAACGGCTGATGAATCAGAGAATAAAAGTGAGTTTGTTTTTTCGAGTCCAATATAAATCTCAATACTTGTATTTAAGTAAACTTGAATCATTTGCTTTTTATATGTAACATACATAATAGAATGTATGGTGGGAAAAAAATTAGAACTGATTGTAAACGTTAAAGAATTTTTAATGAAGAAGCCAAACTTAATTTTTAAGGAGAAAATATAAGCACAGTAATATTACTTTTAAACTATTGCTAATTTGCTAAAAAAAAAACAAAAAATAAGTTCGAGGTTAGGGAATTCACCACTACATATATTTAGTCTATGATCGTACATCAATTATGACATGGAAGAAATAGAAAGAAGACAACGGAATTACAAAGAATTTGAGAGTGCATATTTTGCTAGATTATTATATTAGAAACCACTGTATAAAGTTTGAAGCTCATGGACGGACTATGTTGAATAGTGCCAAATAAACATCACTACTAAGCCTGACACTAATTCTATCAATCATATTTTGTAGTAGTTCCAATTATATACCTTATTCAAGTACCGGATGGAAAAGGCAGTGTTGTTTTATTGTAATCCTAAACTAAGATATAGGACTCATTGGGTAAAGGAAAAGAACAATCCTTGTTCATGGAAAAAACTAAAATGGAAATTATAAGATGGAAAGATTTAGAGAAGTGCAATGCTCATTTTCTGCCTAAGATAAATGTAAATAAAACCCTAAGTCATGTTATACAGACCTGGACATTTCTTCTCCCTAACACAAACTGGGATTGGAACAACTGGACAATACCAATCTTCAATATAGTAGAATTTATTAACTTAAATGGCTGTGCAATGAGTAAAGGTTTTGTTCACAATGTACTTACTGAGGAATAGTTATCATAACAGGTACATAACCATTACTTTTTATGCAAAAAAATGCTTATTCTCCTTTCCAGACGAAAATGAAGCTACAACATCATTCTTAATGCAATTATCAACATGGGACAAGGAGGAGTTGGATGCTCAGTTAGCGAACAGGGTACAGGTCAGCAAGCGAGCAGTAGCCAAGGTCTTGCAAACATTTGATAGGTTGCAACAAAGAAACGATAAAATATGGAAAGCTATTAAAGGGGAAAGTGAAGGTAACACTGTCATTTTGTCTTTTTCTACTGTTGAAATATTTTTATTGGCATTAAAGATGTTAAATTCAATTAATAGAAGAATGTTAGGCTCTTAAATGAGGAGCTAGTATTATGCAAATTAGAAAATAAAATTAATTTGATACATACTTTAATATTCCATGATATAACAAGCTCTCTATTTTTTGTTTTTATTCTGCAACTAAGCTAGTATGGCTATAAATTATCATTGTAACAATATAATATTGGTGTCCAAGGACTTTAAATTAATTCGTACTTGCATTAATAATGATAACTCGTAATTGTTTTAGTAAATTGCCATGAATTGTTGCACACATATAACATTTTAAATATTGAGTTTATTTAATGAATTCATGTCGCGGTAAAACTATTTTAATTTTAAATATTAGTCACAAGCATGTAACAGTTCACACCAAGTTCTCATGTCAATTTCAGAGGGGACACCAGCACCATCAATGGATGAGGTAGTGCGAGCGACCAATGAGGAGGTGACGGCAGAGAACCGTCGGCTACAGGCGCTGTGCACGACGCTGCACGAGAACCACCACGCCATGACGCTGCGCGTGGCGCAGCTGCAGGACGCCGTCAACAGCCGCGACACGGAGAACGCCGAGCTCAAGAATCAGATCGATGACCTGCAGTATGAGCTCATGAAGGTAGGTAGACTATTTTCTCTACTCTCTCTCGACTGTATTTTCACCATCCTTTTAACACACTCTGGAGCTGGTCAGTGGAAGTTTGGGTAATATGGCCTTTACTACGTATAAGCGAAATAAAGATTAAACACAGATGGAATTGTAAAATCGTAAGTCTGATATGCCTGATAATTATCACTCTCTAGGAGTAAATTGTAAACAATAGTATAGCATGAAATAAATTAATGATATACTTACATTTTACCATAATACTTGGCCTTAGTTCATATAATGTTATAACACTATACATATTAGAGAAACTATGTAATGCACTGTATCATATATTATATAGGTGCGGTCTCGCAATGACAAACTAGAAAATCATTTAGCTGAAGCTATAGAAAAACTGAAGAGTTATCACCAGTCTGGCAATACCACAACAACCACAGCCTGTGGTGCATCAGCTCATTCCGCTGTAGCCAACGCTAAGCTTGAGGATATTGCTGCAGAATTAGAAGAACAAAGAGAACTGGCCAATAACAGGCTTGCTGAGTTGGACCGATTGCATCGGCAACACAGAGACACCTTGAAGGAACTTGAGAAGTTAAAGATGGATGTAAGTATCATTTCATTTTTGCTTCTTATACTCGCTCGAACAAACAAATGTGAAATAGAGAACAGGAGGAAGTGTTATTGCTTGAAGCAACAGAAATATCTGTTTGTTCATAGAATTTTAAAGTTTGTCTGCCTGCTTTGCCTTGCCTAAAATACAGATGAAATGCTCAGCCCAGATTGGATTGATCCAATGCAAGCATTAAAATCAGTTTGATAAAGATCAGTTGACTTTAGAAAGAGGATTAAGAATTGGGCTATTTTGTTCATTACCATCTGCTATCCGTTATCTGTGTCTGGGCGGAGGAAGAATACATTTCCCAACACCACACCGGGATACCAGGGTGTCATAAGGGGTGACTAAACTCGGCGCTAGCAGGTCGCGATATGACGCGGCCTGCCTAGGCACGGCTATACCCATCGGCTATCGGTTATCAGCTATCGGTTCTGTCGAAGAACACGGCCTGTATCAAATAGTTAATTAATCCATAAAATACTATAAAACGGGATAAAGTGTGTATCCCACGCATGATGTACTTACCTGTACAGAAAACCATGTGCTTTTTATTTAGATTCGACAGCTACCCGAGTCAGTGATAGTGGAGACGACAGAGTACAAATGTCTGCAGAGCCAGTTTTCTGTGCTGTATAATGAATCGATGCAGATGAAGACGGCTCTCGACGAGACTCGCTTGCAGCTCCAAAATGCTAAAAATCTTCATATGCGGCAGATTGAAATGATGGAGGTATATATATATTTTTTATCTTTTTTTTTTATGCATAGGCTGACAAACATGTAGACGGGCCACCTGACGATAAGTGGTCACTGTCGCCTGTAGATATTTGCACCGCTAGAGGCGTTACTAACCCGTTGCCAGCCCTCAAGGACTGTGTTAAAGTTTTTTTTAAAGAAGTCCATGTTATGTATCCTTTTATTTGTGGACATTGGAGACAGCCATATAACATTTTGTGTGTTATTTGATATAATTGTTGCATGGACTTCATTGGCTTAGTATTATTGGTATGAAGAATACAAACAATATTTTATATTAACTGCAGTTTTGCGTTGCCTTTTTAGTTTAATTTTTCGTTATGAGTATGCAACCGTTTTAACGTCCCACTGAGCACAGGCTCAGGCCTCTTCTGCGGCTGCATGAGGCCTTGAGCTTACTACACCTAGCTGATCCAGTGTGGATTTGAGTAGATTTTTCTGTATATTAATTCTATTTTAAAGGAACTAATTCGCGTAGTTCGAGATAAAAATACACATCTACTGTTCTAAGAAAGACATTACATATTACCTAATTTAAACTGTCTGAGTGACGAACAACTGGTTTGCAAAAATTCAATCAAATTCAATATGCAAGTTTTTGATTGATTGATTGAAGGACAAACAAACAAACAAAAACATATTCACATTTATAATTTTGGTAATATGTGATTCTGTACTGTTATACGTGAGTCATTGCTGTGCTGTGTCTAGTGGAACGACGTAGCGATGACTCACATAATTTTACTTGATTTCAGAAAAAAGCTTAACTTAAGCACTAACATAGTTAAAAAGTCATGTAATATTAACAAATATTAGTCATGGTTACTCGAATAAAAAGCATATTACTGTTATTTTCTTTTATACACATTGTTTTGTTTCAGAGTGAAGAACTAGCGAGGCAAAAAGCGCTCAGAGCGGAAATGATACAATTAGAAGATGTGTTAGGTCAACTAAGGAAAGAGTATGAGATGTTAAGGATAGAGTTCGAGCAGAACTTGGCCGCGAATGAGCAGACGGGACCTATCAACAGAGAGATGAGGCATTTAATCACGTCGTTGCAGAATCACAACCAACAGCTGAAGGGTGAAGTGCATAGGTATAAGAGGAAATATAAAGACACTAGTCAGGAGTTAAATAAGGTATGTGGATGGTTAATTTTATGTCCCTGTCCTTTTTATATCAAGTCCAATTTTATGTCAATGTCCAATTCCAATTTTATGTTAAATTTTATGTCCGAGTAATAATATGTCCCTATTGCACCTTAATGAGTATTCTTATCCCATAGATATAGACGAAATGTGACCAATATTTCTGTATAAACGTTAATGTCATAGGGATACTTAACTGCCTCGTTGGTCGAGTGGTTGCAAGTTCGACTGCCGAGCGGGAGGTCCTGGGCTCAAATCCCAGGTCGGGTACTATGGGAATTTTCTAATTTAGAATTACTAGTAGTCACTCGGAGTGTGGATCAGTGCTCAGTGTATGGTAATAGGCTCGCCACTTATTCCATGGGACTTAAACGTAGCTGGTGAAATGTAGGAGTGTACTACACTCCTCTGCCTACCTCTTCGGGAATACAGGCGTGATGTTACGTTTTACGTAATAGAGATAAATCGAGTTTGAGGTTTTAGTGAAAGATGTCTTAATTTAGTATATTTATTTATATTATGTATTTTACCATCTTCACTATTTGTTGTTTTTTCTTTTTTATTGATTTGACTTATAAAAGTCCTCTTATACAGTCTTTGAGGTTATTTATGTGAGTTGCTGTTATCGGTAGAGAGAAATTACTTCGCAATTTAAAAGCAAATTCCAATACTACTCTCAAGTGAATCTTCCACGTTCCAGTTGCGAAAGGAGACCGAGGAAGCGGCAGCACGAGTAGGTGATGGGACGGATGAGAAGCCTCTCATTGTCAAGAAGGAGGAAATGGAAACTGATGTGAGGCATTCTTTATTTTTACTTGCTAATAAACAGTGGTTCTCTCGTATCTGCGTATCCTACGAGGATTCTTCGGAGCTCTAATTTGTCACGTGCAATCACGATTACCATACGTGCTTGCAGGGCGAGGAGGGCGGCGGCGCGGGCGCGGCGCCCGGCGCTCCGCCCACCGCCGACGGCAAGGCGGGCGGCGGCAAGGAGCACGGCCGCGCCAAGCTGCAGGAGCAGGACCAGCTCATCAAGGACCTCAAGCAGCAGCTCAAGTAACCGCGTGCCCACTTTTTTTGAGACATTGAACTGTTTGTATTCAACGGTGCTTTTTTAAATAGAGCTCATGAATAGCCAGAACACATGTACTGCACTTCTAGTTATCGTTTCATCGGTTAGGCTTTTTCGAAATAGCTTCTAGCTAGATCGCGTTGAATTTGTCCACAGAGGTTATGCAAGATTAAATATTTAATAATATTTTTGAAATCAAAATAGTGTTTAATACAATTAAAGGTAGGTAACTTTTTTACTATGTTATTACTACGCAAATATTAATTGAAGTAAATTTCAAGTCAAAGTTGTATTATTTTAATGTTTTTTATTGGTATCAGTTGATTAGACATAACATACAAGGCATTTCACCGCTAGCATGAGCATATAACTCGATCGTGTCTCAGGAAAGCGGTGAACGAGCAGAAGGAGTTGAAACTGCTGCTGGACATGTACAAGGGAGTGAGCAAGGAGCAACGGGACAAGGTGCAGCTCATGGCGGCCGAGCGCAAGGCGCGCCAGGAGCTCGAGGATCACCGCCAGAAGGCCAAAATGGCACAGGTATCTATCTAGTTCTCTTATAAATTTAGACAAGGGAGGCTACAGGATAATGGGTGCATTCATAACTTTATATCCAGTTTGAAATCGGACCCGCATAACATGCGACATTTAATAATCCAGCGAAGCGCTGGGTCATCACAGCGAGGACAAATAAATATCTCAGTTTTAAGAGAAGGCCACCGTCGAGGAGGGAAGGTAAAGGGGCCGAGCATAAAAGCTAACCGGCGGTGAGCAGGAGAGCAAGCGCGAGCGGCGGCTGGCGGACGAGGACGCGCTGCGCAAGATCAAGCAGCTGGAGGAGCAGAAGTACGAGCTGCAGAAGCAGCTGTCGTGCGCGCGGCCCAGCGCCGACCCGCTGCACGCCTTCTCGCGCCCCTTCGCCGGCTCGCAGGTACCACATCTCTTCTCCATTACTTGGCATAATATTACCTGCAATATTGTTCTTTCGCTTCTGCCTACTGATTCGGTCGGTGGTCGGTTGGTGTAGTTTGGTTGGTGTTTTGGGTTTCGATGTTGGCCATTTATTTAGATGTTACAAATGTCATAATTAAATTTTAGGAGGAGGAAGCGTTATTAAATGAGATGGAGGTGACGGGACAGGCGTTCGAAGACATGCAGGAGCAGAACTCGAGACTGATCCAGCAGCTGAGGGAGAAGGACGACGCGAACTTCAAGCTCATGTCGGAGCGGATAAAGGCAAATTCCTTGCACAAGTTGCTGAGGGAAGAGAAGCAGCTCCTACAGGAACAGGTATGAATACAGTTTTAGTTATATTTCTCTTTACATGATTACTACAAATTAAATATCAAATGAATAAAAAATGACATGATCCAGATCATAAACAAAGTCCCTATTATTTTTATTAAATTCCATCAAATTTTACGATGTCATTAATCGTTTGAAAATCTAGAGATTTAGATATATAGTTTGTTATTACAATACCATTTGGAGAAACGAACCAATAAAATGAAAATTGCAATCAATTGCTTACATCTGATTGGTTATCAATGTTCATATTCTGCATTAACTGTCATTTAGCATCCTTTGTCAAAGTTGCCAGGTTGGTTTATGCTCAAATATTTCGGGAACTGCTACTGACGAAGAATTTTAAAATTTCCTTTTAGATGGATATAAGACACCTAGCTCATCCTTACTCCAAGTCTCATAAACAAACTATTTATAGGAATCTCTGGAAGTAGCACTTGTAGGTATCATGTCATGTCACAAGTCCTGGCGGGTCGATGGGTGTCATACCAGCACGTAGTGGTTGGAGACCATCCATTAATTACGTCACACATTAAGGTTGGAAGAGGGTTCTCAAATGTGACATAACTTAATAGGGGAGGGGCGAGAGGAGTCACATTTAATACTTTGAACGAAATTTAATTGTCGGAACTTTAAGAAAAGTACTTCCAATTGAGATTCTCCTTGCTTTGTTATAGACTCCTGGTTTGAGTAAATAAATTGAGTAATCTTTTTTGCCAAATTCATATATTTGGCGAAAAAGATTCACTTAACTGATGTAGGTCGGTTATTTGCGCTTATAGTTCTGTAAATTGGCATATAAATTTTTTGACATGAACGAAATAAAAAAATTGTGATTTTTACACGCCTTGTGCAAAGCGGGCCCACAAAATTTTAAAAGTGCCAACGAATAAAACTTTATAAAACGTTTGCCCTTGACAATTACAACTTCATTTGACGGTTACGAGACTCGGGAAACAGTACGAGGTTCTCAAGGAAAGTTTCACACGGCCGTAAGAGAGATAGAGTGGGATCCGAGGCGGCGTGGCGGTGTGACGCAATTGGTGGATGGTCCGGTACAGGTGGTGACGCGCGACCAGCAGATCGAGTCCATGGGCGCCGTGGCGCGGCGTCTGGAGGAGAAGGAGCGCCTGCTGCAGAGCACGCTGTCGGCCGTGGAGAAGGAGCTGCTGCTGCGCCAGCAGGCCATGGAGATGCACAAGCGCAAGGCCATCGAGTCCGCGCAGTCCGCCGCCGACCTCAAGCTGCACCTCGGTCCGTTCGCTGCACTTCTACATGTTTAATCAAACGAAAACATTAACATCTTCTCCTGATGAGCCCCGTTGTGCACTTTCCTTGGCGATGTTTGCCCACGCTTAATGCCCACGCTGGACACGTGCGGATTGGGGTATAAATGAGTAGCTAAATATATATGATTTTTATTTCACTTTCTGTAAGATGCCAGATGCCAATGAGCAGTGATAGCCTAGTGGTTTGAAATTCGACCTCTCACTCCGGGAGACCGGGTTCAAATCCTAGCGCGCACC
>DWJK01005836.1:0-10885 GCA_018248815.1 Croniades pieria auraria
CCTATGTCCAGCAGTGAACTGAGATAGGCTGATGACGGTGACGACGATAGTAATAGCATAGGTCCATACTATGTCGAATATAAATAAACACATATTTTAACATTCGAATTAATTGTCGATCGTTAGTGTAAATTTATAACAACTTAAAATGTCCGTATAATACATTTATTGTGGGCTTGAACACATTAATTCAGACTCGACCGTAAACATATATTTCAAACTTAAGTCATAAAAGGTTGAGTGTCTCTGTACTTAATACAAGTACTATTGCTTTTAGTCATTATTTGTAATATTTTCACAATTGCTATGTAATGAATGGATTTGTAATATGACAAAAGTATGTGTGCTGCGCGGAGCGCACCGCGGCTGTCGTGTCGACGCAAGCAATAAGTGCAATAACGCAAACGTATTGTAACGCGTTAGGCGACGAAACTGCTGATCGGCGCCAGATCGCGGCTTAATTAGAATTTATGCAGTCTACGGCCCGCTTCATATTGTAGTACGCCCGCTACTAAGAGCTCAACATTATTTGGAGTCTGGTTGGACGGTGTGTAACTTTAAAGAAATCGTTGAAGCGGTTATGAGCAACCAATAATTTCGCAAACATTTTAAGTTTAAATTTAGTGTTTTGTTCACAATACACGTAAGTAAAAATTTATTAAATAAGGATGTGTAATGGATATGTATGAACATGTATTTTTTTTTCATTTCTTTTACAAAGTACACACTATGAAACCTGCATACTTCAGAATTCCTTATAATAATTTATGTAAAGCGTAGTAATCTGTCAAACTGCACTCGACCAGCGTGGCGCATCTAGTATTCTGACAGGAGACTGTGCCCAAAAGTTGCACGATCAATAGGGTTGATGATGAATTTATATCTATCTTTCATTATATTTATAATAAGCTAAACTTTGGCCGCGAGTCTCCGGGAAGAGACGCACAGATGCGTCCTATGATGTGGCCACGCATGCCTAGAGAATTTTTATTCACCAGTATATACTTAGTCAAGATAAATACTACATATATTTTTTGTCTTACCCCTGAATATATTTGAAAACGTAACTTCACGCCTGTAATCCCCGAAGGGATAGGCAGAGCAATTCCTAATAATAGTAACAATGAATCGAATAAGGTGTCTGCCACACCCGCTGGGTTACCCGGGGTAGGGGCAACATTTCCAATGCAGGGGCTATTTACATATTTTACTTCGGTTTCGGATAGTTTCCGAACGGCTTCCGGCGTAGATTACTAAGCGCTCTTTATGTTTGGCGGCGCTATCTTAATTACTTAATTAAAGGTGCAACTTTATTATGGGCCCCGTAATTACCATATGAATTAATATTTCTCCAAATTAACCCAGCTCTACATCAGTACGATGTTCGAGTCGGTCTTTAGCGCGTCGTTAGCTTAATTTTGATGATTCCAAATTTGAATATAGTTGCTTTTTATTTTAACTTGTATAGTAGGTGTAATTTCATTTTGCTCAATATATCTCTATACAGGTGTAATAGGATTATAAACTTATTAGATACGCCATAAAAAAATTATATTTGATTACCTATTATTATCATGTGTAATGATTTCTCTCAAATGAAACTGTTGTAAAACCCAAGCATAGCGTAGAGAAGTAAATAAAAACCTACACAGAGAAATATTATATAAAATAGTTACATACGAGTACAAACAAAACTAATGCGGCCACAGCCCGTCGGTAACATTGGCTACGAGTTACGGCTACATTTAGGTACATCCATAGAGTATGAACAGAACTAATGTACTATATCAATAATGAGTTTTGAACTCATTTTATCTGCCCTGTTGGTCGAGCGGTTGCAAGCGCGACTACTGACCAAGAGATCCTGATTTTGATCCCCGGGTCGGATACAGTAGGGTTATTTAACTTGAAATTCCTTTAAGTCCCGTCATGGAATACTACGTCACACATACTACGTCATACATAACGAATCCAGGCTACGAGCCACTACTGGAAATTTTTACTTGAAAGAAATTTGAAGTTAGAAAAACCCAATAGTAACCGTCAGGGGATTCGTAACCAGGATCTCTCATTCAGCGGTCGCGCTTGGAACGGCTCGACTATCGAGGCCGATAATAGTAATAACGTGAAAGAGAAAATAGCAATCATTGGCTGCAATATATTACCAATTTACATATTAAACATCGAGTATAGAATGTTCTGGAGCCAGCAGCGCGGCGAATGTTTTCACCGTTCACTTCATTACACCAGACGTCTTGGGCGTTGGACAATTTAATTTCACGGGATCTAATTTGACGCTTATTACGACGTTTTACATACAAACGAGAACCAGGAGTACAGCATGAACAGACTAGAAAGCACAATGAAGATTTTGGAAGTTGTGATCAAAAGCACTCGAAGCAGTTACAGGGCTATTAAGACATAATTAAATATTTTTCAGTTGTTTGCTTTGCAAGCTTATCTTTTTCTAATCTCATTAAAAAGTGAATCAGTGAAGCAGGTTCCTATTTCACTTGTATAGAGTATGAGACAAAAACCAAACGTGATTCTTGAAGATTGCATCGCTGGTCGATTGGTTGCAAGCACGACTGCCAACCAAGACGTCTTGGGTTCAATCCCAGGATTGAGCTATGTATCACTGGGTTTTTCTGACATAAAATATCCAGTTGTAGCAAGGGTTCTGCGTTTGTGCCCGGTGTATAGCAATAAGCTACCACCCGCTATTCTACGGTGGGACCTGTAACGTAATTAGTTAATCGTGGGAGTATGCCACACTGCTCTTATAAACTTTTGAAGAATTAAAAGCGTGATGTTATGTGATTCTTGTTTTAAATTTAAATAAAAATCTAGGAGCCACATCTAGGAGCTACTTTAAATCAACTCAGCTCGCGTTAAATTTGCATTCGGCCGTCGGTAGTGATTTCCCCGGCGATCGGCTATCGCCACCTCGATCGCGACGATCTTCAGAATTGCCACCCCGGCACCGACTGCTATCCAAATCGAAAATCAACTCTTTTTATTCACGCCGTCTATTGCGGGGACTTATTCTTAAAACTTAAGAGATTTTTGTACGTATAATAATAAAGTAATATATATCAAATTAATGATACACTCGTACAATTACAGATAAGGAATATAATAAGTTTGATCAAAACTCTTTCAAAACTCTCAACTCTGGAGAATCATACTAGAGAACTCTACAAATAAAAAGAAACTCTAGAAGAGACTGTAGAAAAAGACTAGAGGAAACTAAAAGACGTATTATTAAAGTTTGTAACCACTAACCCTAATTTGATATAAATACTGGTTCATCATTATGTCTTTCCAGTAAATTAGTGATATGAGAGCGTTTTTTGTTGACCGTACTAGCGTTCGAATTTTTACTGAAGAACGAATTAACCATTAATGATTATTAATAAAATAAGAGGATGATCCTACAGGCCAGTCCTAGAACTTCCCGCCATGTTCTTGCTTCGTGTATCAGATGAATAAATTTCAGTTATTTAAAAAAAAATCTAAATTGCACAATGCACGCGCACGTACGCATGCACGCACAAGCACGCACGCGCGCACGCACCCAAACACGCACGCACCAACACATTGTACAAATTTTTGAAAATACTGCTTCATAGCGGGGAGCTTCTACATTTCTGAGTTCTACATTTGCATTTGTTTGTACCGGAGTGTGTTTTCCTTCTATAATATATTTTTCTCGTATATTTATATTTTACCACATATTTATTTGTATTGTCTATATTATGTTCTTTGTAAGCACATGTCTTCTTTCTATACTTGTTTTTAAGTTTGAGTTTATTTATTTTTATTATTATTATTCTTCAATTTAAATTGAAAGATACTAATCTGACCTAAGTGGTCAGTGGTTCTTCACTGAATTCTATCCAAAAAAATGCATTTTATAGGACTAGTTTTAAATCCTGTAAGTAGTAAAACGAAAAAAAATTTTTTTAGGTAATGAGTTGTTCATTATACATTAAAATTAAAAACAAATAGCAAACTTTGAAATTTCATCGTATTAAGAATGTTATAGGACTATATCAAATTTAATTAAATCAATAAACGAATCTGTTGCTTGTAAATATTCGCTATATACCTATTTTCGAATTCACAGAATAGACCCTTCGTATGGTCGTTTCGCCTGAGCGATTTTTGCATAGTAAACGTAGGCATATAAGATTTTATTGCGCGGAGGACTATTCTACACGCGAATTGAATCGTTCGCTTGACAAAAGAAGGTTTCTTCGTAATAAAAAGTTTTAGGGTATTGTAAGAAAAACGCGACGTTCGAAATATCCTTCGTGTAATATTGGTTTTAAATCTTCATTATGCTTTTGATAGGTTAAGCGTAGGTTTTGATTTTAATTTACAATTTTATAACAGCTGTTGTTATTATTATTATATTACATATTACTAGTTAGTCACAGCGTGGCAGAGAACATCGAGTCCCAAATATCTCTATTCTAACAGCCCGAGCGTTCTTCGTCCACATTCGTCACTCTCTTTGTATACGTACGTATACACACGATAAAGTCCATATCTAAGTTAGGAAGAAAAACATGAAATACCAAAAAAATTATCACTAAGCTGCCATTAACATAACGCTCGTCACCGCGACACATAAACACATTAAGATTTGTATAATGTTCTGCGGGTATTTGCGAATATCCTCACATTTATATAATGGTGCTGTGACGTCAGTAACATTATACGCTAAATGTTGTTGCGGCGCTTCGGAAATAAGTCTATCACTCAAATATATAGCCGATGAAAATCCTTTTACGACTGTTTTTACGTATCCTTTATAGTAATTGAAAATACCAAAATGTTTATGCTTCGTAATCATTGCATCTGTTTCACATGATCATCATACGCTTGTCTCAGCTTTATGCGCACCCAGGCCTGCCTTAAACAGCGCGATCATTACTTGGCCAATCATAATATGTTTCCTCGAGCGACTAAATTTATTAGATTTTAATAAAAAAGTCCACGGAAAAGAAAATTAATTTTCGTCGCTTTAAACCAAATAGACATTAACGACTACCGTTATATCTTATCAGACAGACAAGCATCGATTTTATCTCACCGTTGGCGTATCAGTATATCTCTTTACATAATCAGTTGACATACCTTCTCGTTCTCATCTTCCAGAAACTGCGTTTTGTATTCGGCCCTGAAGCCTTCGGCTGTCATTGGAATAATATTGTCGTATATATGCCGCAGAACATTACGTACTCTGTCGGTATTTGATAGGATAACATGAGAAATCTATAACTATTTCCTCTTATCAGTGAATATCAATCGCTCGCTTAGTACCGTTGCGCTCAACCTTAGATAGCGCTGCACGATCAATGATTACTGAACACAGATGTGTAATGACTTGTGACATTACATGTTACATTGCTATAAGCTGCTTGGATTAGTCGTTTATGTGTTTTACATTCTACATTCATATTTGTTTTGTCAGAAATGTTTAATAGTAAGACATTTAGATTATTACAACACGATAATACGTAAAAAGTGATAGATTTCAAATTTGTTCCATTTTCTTGTGAGACTGGTGTCTAGCGCATTTTGCCAAGAGCTTTGGGTACTGTCAGTACCCATGAAACCGATAATTTCACTATTACTATCTGAATACAATGTTTTATCTAGTCTACGAGTACATCGGTCCTGCTTCATTAAATACCATATACAATAAGCACTTCCTGAAACTAGTCCTATCTTCGCCATTGGCAGCTGATACTGTATATGAGACCTTAGTTAAATTACACAGCATGTTTGTCAAACACAGACCGTATTGAGAGAGACGGTCAATGTCAAAAACTGTATTACAATCGAGTTAAGTTTCAACAATGTTAGCTACTGTTTCGAAACGTACAAGACACATAGCGCCATCTGTTGTCACTGTGCGAAAGGTTCTACAATAAGAACAGAAGAGTGCACACATATAATATAAAAAATCGCTTTTGATTATGTTAGGACATCTTTACACACCGCCATCTGATTTCGAAGTTGATTAAGCTTATAATATGGTAACCAGGCGACTGATAACTTGGTACCTATGTGCACACACCTATATAACTGGTACATGAAACCATATACTTAGAAATACAAATTGCTATTTATGTTTTTTACACACGTAACAAATGCATATGTTTTAAACACAAATATTTAACCTAGATGAAAATCGAACCCACAATCCGTGCTTAGTAGTCTAGTCTAGTAACCATTAGACCAAAGCACTAGTCAAAACAAATGTTTGAGAATCTCTGTTCTTCTACTTACGGTATAAGAAAATGCGAAGATAGAGGAAAGCAGATTTCAATGGGTAGTTATTTTTGATCACAAGACATCACATTTGCTTACAGTCATGCGTCTGATATTTCTCGAATACCTTGTAACATTAACAAAACAGCCGTGGATAGGTTCAATGGGATTACATTAATATATAACAACAAAACATCAATGTATTGCATTACGTTGTATTAGTTTTTTTCTGTGAACAAAAATGCTAATTCTAACCCACGGACGACTTAGTACGAACATACTTTGATACTTCAAATATAAATACATTTTCATTGTTAAAGATTAAAAAAGGAATTTGTTACAAATTTGACCTAGAAGTGAAACGCTTCATCGTCCTATATGTTTTCGGACACATAACTTAGGACTGCATGTTCCATCTTAGGACAATTCTAGACATTCCACCAGCCAAAATCATGATCAAACAACGGCCTATCATGTAATAAAAAATAAATAATTAACCCTAGCCGTAGTTGAAGTTGAGGGTTAAAATTTGACTACGGCACTACGAGCTATTTCATAATTATACTCCTTTAAAAGCAATCGTTCTACATTGTTAATTCTTCTGTATCTTTCTTTAATGTCGTCATTATACTATTCCAGTTGAGATATTTTTAATAACACTAACATCACATTAACTAATAGGAATTTGTAAGTATGCACTATTACCTCGCAGCTTTTTTCTTGAAAAAAAAGTAATTCAACAAATTTAATAAACCTATCATCCTTTTAAATCCACATAGTAAGAAGAGCTATTTAATCAGTTTGACAATTTTTTTTAACAATTGAGAACCTTTAAAAACACTCACGACGCTTAGAGCAGAATAACAGAGAATGATATAACAATATGTCCGACTTAATGATCGGCCACCACTCAATAACATACCGAGGAATGAATGAGTCCTTGAGCGCTGACCGGAAACTATTCCTTGTGCGGTATGGCGCCCAACCGAATTTTTCCCCAACGTCATGCAAAGTACGACGCGAGTGTTACATAGCCCGTAGCGCTTCCGGTTCGTAAACAGTGATAAAATGACGCCGACAATATGCATGAAATATTGCTTGCTGGGCGTTAAGAGTCCCGCGCTAACGCCGGAAGCCGTACTACCGGAAGGACGACGTGTCGCACGCAAATGCATTTATAATTCATGAAAATCATACTACCATAAAATGATCGAAGTGCGATACTTACTTACCTTTACTATTCACTATCATTTTACTACCAAATAAATATAGATTTGGAATTGTTGATAGATGTAAGTGCTGGAGGAAAACTACATCTGTCTTGATGAAATAGGTCGGACACTAATTGGCGGGGAGGACACAAGTGACCGAAACCGGCAAGCGTGTACAAAGACGGCTATGAACGTATGTACAATAAACATGTTAGATTTGCAACTATAGAAATATTTGGAACTGCCTATCCCGTAATAGACCTAGTAGGATGATTATACAATGATAATATTTTTACATATCGTACGTAGAGAACGCCCTTCAGCAACTACAACATACAACAGCAGAAATCAACTTGGCACTTGCGAGGAACAGGATTCCTTCCTGCCATCTGACTCCGCCCACCAATACCTACAGTACCGACAATACAAATACAATAACTTAGCTATTTTTATGTGCGTGTAAGATTTTTTAACACTAAAATATATCCAAAAATATGATAAAATTAAAAAATTGCTTTCTATGCAGTTAGTACGTCGCTGTTACATCATAGCTAAGTGCCTAGTTGACTCCTGGAGAATTATACAACAGTGTTGTGAAGAGTTGCTTATATTCCTATCTTCATAGCAGAATGACCAAATACCAAAGTGCTTGAAAGAGGTTACTCTCGACCTAAATTGGGCAATGACCGAACAAGGTAACCGAACCGTTGTGAAAATCGCCTAAATTTCGAATATTCTAAACAGAACACTCTTTAATAACAGCACAAAAACGTACTTAATGTCTATATCTAATTACAACTATAAGGTTAAAAACTTTTACTCATCATCATCAATCTCTTTTCGTTTTACCACGAAGATACTTCTTTCAGAAATGAAAAGGGTATGGCAATAATAGTCTGTCATGATGAGTATGAACGGGTTGGCACCCTTCACACTCGTTATTTTGGAGAACTCCAACTTATGTACATAGGTTTCCACATGATATTTCCTGCACGGTTACAGATTCGAATCCAGGACCTCCCTGGTGAGAACCTGACTTCTAAAGTACTTGACTCTCCATACAAACTCCTTATTTAGGCGATAAGAGCTCAATTGTCTCACTAAGCTGTTCTTAAATTTCCGCCCGCCACTCAAGGGGCACAAAGGCATAATACAAAAAGTCGTACAGCTAACAAGGTATAAAGTTACATGAGGTTATAAAAACAAAAGGGAGACGCATTACAATCCTGTAGCAAAAAGTGATGGGATGATGGGTGCTTGGCGCTAAATCGAATTGAAGGCGCTCCTCAAATATTTGAGATGCGATTAAAGCCCGGTGCGTTGATTGATGGGGAGGCGATCCGCGCAGAGCAGTGTAGGCAGAGAGAACACCATCACAAAATACATTTTTCTTAATATATTTTAATTTTGCAATTGTACGTCAATGTCCTATGTTCGATCTAACATTGACAATACTGTTCTTGGGCAGCGTAGCCCGCTTCAGAATATTGTGTAAACTTCTTTTTCTGGGAAGAGAGATATATTCAATGGTGAAACGATAAAATAAATACATTGTTTTTGTCTAGCTCATAACAGGCTGATGATGTGTATTTTATACATGACAGCTGGAATTTTATTAGTCAACTAAGTACGATTGTAAAAATCAAATAAACAGCGATATTTAACAAAACATATTTAATAAACATAGAATAATACGTAGACACGTCATAAAACCACAGACAATATAAAATCATAGACAACATAAAAGCATAGGCAGCGTAAAAAGTGCTTACACTATGTTACGCTTACTCTCTGTAAATGTTATGCTCTGTGTCGTATTTCGGCAGCTGAGTCCATAGTTAGGCTTACTTTGTCATCATTCAAAAACAATTAAACACATTATGATATATCAAACATTACTGTGGGAAAAATCAATGGACACATTTTTGACTTGTTTCAACGTACTTTCTCTCAACGTTTGAATTTTTAAATGTATTGTTTACGTGTAAATAATACTTTATCAGACCACAACAAGCTCTGGTAACAAAATTTCAGGACAATAAAGAATTATGTAAAATATTTCCTATATATACCTTTCTGGAAACGTTTCACTTTCGTATTAGCAGCACTTCCACGGCTGTAATGATAAAGCTTTTAGACACTCGACGCTCAATGCTCACCCTGTGAGGGACCTGCCGTGACGATATAATAACAATATTGTTAGAATCGTCTGCATTTCCTCAATAAACGGGAACGTTGAGCAGTGCTTTGGCGCTAATTCCGTACGCCCTTACATTCAACAAAAGCTCTATTTATAGACAAACAGAATTAGCAGTTTGCTTTGTCGGCGAAATTTCAAAGAAAGTTTCGTATTTCACATTTCGCCACAAGACTATATAAAACAAAATAAACATGCATTTTCGAACCCAACTTCCGACAGCCACCAGCGAGTTTAGAGGCCTTGTACACTGTCCCTTATGCACTCTTTTTATCACTGGTCAACAAAGTACTCATAATATATGATTGAGAACAGCAGACTTATTTAGTAGAAACATAGGTCTTTATTGTTTGGCAACTTTCTTTTACATTCATGTCTGTATTATACATGTATGTGTATATTTACAGTAGTGACAAAGTAGTAGTCGTGCTTTCTACTTACCCCGTTGGAAACCTGATGTTAAGATATGTGTGTACATACGAGTATGTACAGTACTGAACGCATGACATGACATGGCATGACATTTTATTTTCTGTCACATATCGCATAAATAGTTATTAAAAGTACCACAAACTATTTGTAACCAAGTAATCATATAGCAGTTTCGTATTTCGGATAACGGACACCCGATTACCAGTATTTGAAATACGGATGGTGTGTACCGACCTTACCTTCTGCAGGTACACCGTAAAACCAAACTGCACAAACAGGCAAAGGTGGCCAAATATTTAACTTCAAATAAACTTTTCGGCAAAAGGAAAGCCTCATAAATCGAAGTCTGCAATTTTTTTTGTGTAATTGTTGGAGTTGCTGCCTTCTTTTACCTAAACGTACTGCTACTGAAATTTATATTAAGATGCCAGAATCGAAACAACACTGCAACGACTGCAGCAGTAGAAAGATTTTCAGTGGCGTTACCCCAATATACCAACTCTAGACAAAGGATTCAACAGCCTCTACGTCAAATTATGATTGAAATCACTTCAAAAGGAACAATTATACAATATATGTGAAATTTCCGTTAAATTTGTGATGTACTTATTTTTGTCACAGTGATGTTTGTATCAAAATAAATGAGGTTTCTCGCGTACGCAAATAACCTGTAAGACCAAGTGTAGATAATTTTCATTAAAATAGACTACTCTTAGAACTAGCTAGAGAAGGACGTTTATTATCAATCGTATTGTTGTTA
>DWJK01005837.1:0-10883 GCA_018248815.1 Croniades pieria auraria
GAGCCTATTGCCATACAGCGGGCACAGATCCAGACTCCGAGTCACTACTAGAAATCCGGAATTTGAACCCAGAACCTACTGATCGGCAGTCGCGCTCGCAACCACTCGACCAACGAAGCAGTTAGGAGAACATTATTATTATAACATAGTAGAAATAGTAAATTAGAGCGCAAGTAATCTGATGATTAGTGAAGTGGACATCTATTATTCGCTCAAAAACATAATTCGTTACAATTTACTTAACACTGTATGTACTTACCATGATGTTGCTATCCTGAATAAATAAATTAACAAGAATGTGCTTTGATAAAATATTAGCAACGATAATGTACAAAATAATTTAAGACTAATTTTTAGAATTAATAATTCTAGTGACGCTTTCAGAGGACGAAAACCAGTGTCCAAAATTAATTTCCTGTGACGAATTAGTCAGATTCAAAATTCGGTCGGGTAAATGTGACACAAACTGACCAAAAATTGTCAAAGTCGAAGCCAGCGGCCATAATGCTTCGTGTCATTCAGCATACCGTGTTAATTCGCTAAATATGCAGTTCATTCAACCCATCGTGATGTTGGAACAATAATAATATATAACAATAATATCATATTATCCGCCATAAAATCTCCTAATTACTTCTTCATTTAGTTTACACCGAACGAGGAGCATAAAAAGCCAATTTTTCTTTACTTTAATATGTACCAATGTTATTGGAGGTCGTCAAAACTTCATTAAAATTGATGCAGTTAAGAGCAGCTGGCATTTAAAATGGAGCCGCGATAAGTTTTAAACGACTCTGGTATCGTTTGTCTTCCTATATAATGGCGATGCCGCTGAACGATCTGTAGTTTTTTGTTATCCATTCCTCATATTCTTCGAGAAAAAATTAGTGTATTTAAACTTTATACGCGAAGTAAAACTTTGTTTGGCATTTTTGTATCAGTAAAATGAAACAAAAATTTACGTTTTTTACATGCCGAGTATGAGAAACAAATCTGCAATCTTATTATTATTATTTAATGAAGAAAAAGTAAAATATTCTTGGAATTCTGCCATTATAGATTATCTGAACGTATTCTAGAATGGAGACCGCGACTTGGCAAACGTAGCATAGGACGCCTTCCAACTAGGTGGAGTGATAGTGGCAGTGGTGAATGCGAAAAGCTGAAGATCGAGCAGTGGACGGAAGTAGGCTGATGATGATGATGATGATGTTGAACAAAATTTTATTTCATATCAATAATGTGTTATATTTTATATTTTAATACTTCTGCTTTTTGGAAGTCTGCACTCCTCAATGAAATTAATTAATAATTGATCACTGACACACTCGCCTTTCATACTTTACCGCCTTTTTTCTTCAACTTAAATGTTGATTACAATATGAGTACAGAAATATTGTTAATTCAATAATTTCTTAAATGAGGTATCGTTAATTTAATATTAAAATTAATATAGACACATATAAAAGTGAATGCGGTTATTACAGTAAAGAAATATTAATAAATAAAACAGAACAACGACTTAACCTTACATCGTTCCGAAAAAAGTTCCGAGTTACTTACTTTTTAAATCACCCCTAAAAAGATTTTACTTTAAAAAACCATCTACACCTAAGAAAAAATCTAATCCATAAAAGTACAATCCAAGTGTATGTTCATTTCCGTATTGTCTAGTCGTACAACCAGAACAATATTTATTGATTTCGCTGGTTAACACAAAACTTTATTCTACAATTGGTTTGAAATACCACCTGCGCAGAAACGCCTGTTATATGTAGCTCTGCTTATAATATGACTCTTATTATTTCTAACTCCTACACGTTAATAATGAGCTCGAGTATATGTCCTGAGAGGATAAGTGTTTGGCTTAAAGTGCAAATATTGTCACTAAATAGTTGTACTAATATGATAAATGTTCTAGAAACGTGAGTGACGCGATTCTCTGTGCAAAAACACTATGTATGAGGTTATAACAAAATGGCGGGTAAATTACACTGTTTAGTAAGTGTATGCTTTGCCATCTAGTTGAATATTTTACACTTTAGAAAATAGCATATTTATGAACAGTATACCTACATATGTATGTATATATATATTGTACAAAGCTAATATTATATTGAATCTTTAACTCCTATCGATACAGTTGGAAATACCTATAAGTGAAATGCAGGTATGAGACTATTTAAAAAAGAGTTAGGTACCTACCACTAACGTCTCATAACTACATTCTTTGTTCGAAACGCCTTTACTTATTATCATAGATTTAATGTCGCTAGTAATCAATATCACACAAATTTTTCAAATTATTGTATTGTTACCAGTTCTTGATAAGTGTACAAAGTGTAAATTTAATCTCTCCGTTCAAAGTGAGTCAAAATGGAGTGCAAAGGAGTCGGTTACATACATACATACATACATACAAGTGAAGCTAATAAAATAATGGTTTTAAAAAACTAAGAAACACGCTTTTATGTAAATTGTAACTAAGAAATGAGAAATAAATAACACACAGTTTAAAAAAAGTAAAAAATACGCATATGTGAAAAAATGAAAAAAAAAGTAAAAAATAACTTTTTTTTTAAATTGAATAATGCAAATAAGAAAAATAAATGTATTTTATTGTAAATAAATTTAAATTAAGAATAGTGTAAAAAAATGTATTGCAATGTAAAAAAAAGCATGGAGTGCTTTTTAAGTGATTTATTGTCACCATACACCCCACGCTTTTACGGTAGATACAACCGAACCTAATAAAAGCGTATTAAAAAGCGTGTAATAATACACCCTGTTCGGAAGAATGAAGATAATTATTAATGTACGTGCCCCATGTCCCTATTATGTCCATATCCCTATACTCACGCTACTCGCTATTGCTGAGACAGCATATGGACAATAATAATAACATTTTAAGTAAGAAGAAGCGTTTTGTTCGCTCATGGAGGACGTATATTATTCCTTGCGCCGAAATTTACAATAGACTCCTACGTGTTATACTAAATTACCTTGATAAAGGTCAACACTATAACAAAGCATCTAAGCATTGTAGCTAACAAGTTTACTGTTACGCATGTAAGTATGGTTATTTTAATACCTACTGTACTTTTATGGACTATGAAGGTCGTTATAAGTGGAACTAGAATAATATGTACTATAATTTTTCCGTGACCGGTGTGCGTGTATGAGGTATGATGAATATTGAAGAAGCATGTCAGATCCAGAAAAATAGAGATTCTTGGCACCTGGTTCTCTGTCCATTCTATAAAGGGCCTGGCGCGATTTTATAACAATATATCTGTATTAAAGTGGAAATTCTTTAATAACCAATATCACCTTAATTTCTACAAAAACGGACTGCATTATATCTGAACACCAGAGCCAGAACTGCAGTTCGACTGCAGTTTATGTGCGATTGACATAGCTGCATTGACACTATCAACTAACTGCACGTGTTTGCCGTCGGTGTGCAGCTTAAAAAAGTTATATGTGCAAGATCGTCAAAAGGGACGTCACAGCGGTCTCGGCGGGCATTATCCGTCGTGGGCGTTGTAACGGCAGAATTGTTTAAAATAAAAACACACTTGTATGGTCCAACTTCTTGTTATTTGAATGTTCCACAATTTTACACAAGATTACACACAATTTAAAAAATTAAACTTGATTACGAGCCAATATCGCCATCACTCGAGGCGACACCTACTACTCTATTCGGGGCTACCCGCTCGTCTTTTTAATGTCATAGATTACAGAATCCGTTAAAACTAAAACAATATTGACAATTCGAGTTATGAGTAATAATAAATCGTATTGTACGTAATCATTGCGTAATTTTTATAATTAAAACTCTCATCAGCGCGCCGTCATATACATATGTACATATAACTACCATGTATAGATATTACAAACGGACAACTTAACTTTGTGATGATGTATCTGATCAACCAAGCGTGGTATGCTCGAGTGGAAAAACTGTTGGTTACTAGATATAATTTGCAAAGGCTCTGTCTAGGCTGAAAGGTCGAACGTGTAACCTTTTCCTTGATACGGGCCAGTGGTCTGGATAAATACTCGAGGCCCTGAAGGATGTGAATATAGCCAGCTAATATCATATAAGGGTCTTGGGAAGTGGATACATACATGTGTGAAATAACTTTGTATGTGTTTGTCACTCTTGAGACTATTTGACCCTTTTTTATTATTCCTTTGTTTGAATATTAAAAAAAGGCATAATGAGAGGGCTAAGGCCCACGCTGGCTGAGTGCTTGTTGGCAGACTTCACACACCTTAGATTTTTTTAAATTCTCAAGTGTGCAGGTTTCCTCACGATGTTTTCCTTCTCCGTTACGGTTGAAATTAAGTTATGTGAATATTGTTGAGGTCGTATTGAGTTTTTGGTGTCGTAACGTGACATCACGCCTATAATCCCCGAAGGGGTAGGCGGTGGAGTGTAGTACACTCACGCTTCATCAGTTATATTTATGTTTCGCTATGGAATAGGTGGCGAGCCTATTGCCATACAAGAGGGATTGATCGAAACTCCGAACTACTACTAGAAATTTCCTCTGGAAATCTAAGTTAGAATAGTCCAATAATACCCGACCTAGGATTTGAAACTAGTACCTCTCGTTCAGCAATCGTGCTTGGAAACCACTCGACCAACGAGGCAGACTTTTTGCTGTAATTATAATAATGTGTCTATATAAGTAAATTTTGATTTGGAGAGTAGTTTTAAGTGGGGTAAGGTAGTTGAGTAGGTTTGTAAAAACGGCTTTCGAGGTTTTGAATCTGTATTTATTTATTTAAAAATCTTCTACACATAAAACAATAAATGGAAAAATAATCATACAAAAGAGATGTTGAACAATGGCACTAGTTATCCCTAAGAGAGATCTCTTCCAGCAGTGCCAGGAATGGAAAGTTATATAATTAGAGATCAAATTTAGTGTACTTAGAATAGAAAATAACAAAAGAAACACATTCATTGATATACATATAAATACATACAAGTATATATACATACATATTACAAATAATTCAATATATATAATGTATAATATTATTATTAAAGAAAAGTCGCGGGAGAAACTATTCTCGAATGGAATAATACAGGATTGACAAAAAACTATACAATAGTTTGTTATATAAACTTTGATAAAATAGTTACATTGTTAACTATTTCTTTTATAGTCTAGGAGGCAATAATGCGAATGTGCACGCTATCTTTGTTAGATATTTTTTTGTCGTTAAATTTATAAGTACACGTTTTTTATATAGTCATACTTTGTATTTTTTCACGTCTGATTGTAAATGTACTACGCTTTAAGAGAATGTTTAAAGTCGAAACTTACAAATTCAAATAAATATTATTTGAAATATAATTCCTATTTTGCTTATTATTACAAAGTACCTACAAAAGTACAGATCAAATGCATCAATACTGACTTAATTTACGTGGATTATAATTTTGCAAGTATCCGAGGTCATTCTTCATGAGCTCTCGCTGAAGTTAAGGCTTATTTGGACACGTAGTAAAGCTGTTTAAAATTTTAATTTTATATCAGATACAAGTACATTACGTAAAAAATAATAAAACATTCATTGTTCATATCCGAACTGTCAATGTCAAATACACAATAGTATATGGTCAAATAACAACATAGAGAAACAAATTAGAGTGTTTTTTTTTACAAAATCAACTCAATAACGTTCGAAATTTGAAATTTATTGAAATACGGTCGAATTTCCACTACTGTGCAGCTACTATTTAAAATTGTTATGCCAAGACATTCATACTTAATTAAAAATTGTTCAAGATCGCGTATGTACAAGTTTCACTTAAATTATTCGTTTAATTTTTTTTATCATTCATTGTAAATTGTTAATAATACAGACAAGGTTTTTTAGATAAAAGTCTATACACAAATATATGTATGTATCAGTTTCTTATTATCACAATACTCTAAGAAGATGACGATATTATTATTTGACAATTTCCGGCTCAAGTTTCCGGCTCAATTGGTAATGTAAAAATCATTCATGAAGAGGCGTCCATTAATTACGTGAGCCGAATTTAGAATTTTGTAACCTCCCTTCCCCATATTCCAATCTCACATGTCTCAAAAAAAAGTTTTTTCTTAATGTTTTTATTTAAGATTAATCAAGACTGTTATTTAAGATTACTGAGTTGACTAGAATTATAGTGAACAGTAAACAATAAAACACTTCCATCGTTATTACTAAGATTCAAAAATTCATAAGATTTATTAGTACTTTCTTGAAATTATACTGTTTCTTGCGAAAAAAATTACTTGATAGTTGTCGATACCTTTTCTCTCTCAAAGTAAAATTAGATGAGATTCGACTCGAACGCCTTACGTAATTAATGGACGCTTCCTAACTCATGCTCACGGAAAATCACCAGCTCCTCAACTATGCACTAACAACAGACTTGGACTATAAATGTATTACGTAAGCGTGAGTTATTCAAGCGATTGTGACCTAAATATCTAAGAGGTACGAATCAAATTGACATCGATTTAAGCAATCTTGCTTTGTCAACAAGTGTAGCGTGTAGAAATGGCATAGCGCAGAACATACGTGATGACAGGGTGGGCAGAGAGCACCAAGTTCCAAATATCTCTATTCAAACAAAGCTTACGTTCTTCGTCGTATAAATGTATTATTAATATTCTAATGTATTCGACAACATTCTGCGTAGTGGCGACGTTGCAGTGTAGTAGTGGTACTTAGAACAAAAGATTCGTTCGAGTTTTATTTCTATACGATATTGTTTATATAAATGTAGCTTATAAATTAAAATTTTAATTCGGTTTTACTTTATTATTTCTGATGATAATGATGTGTTAAGAAGTTGTATTTATCGTGTTTGTACTATGTAACCGTACAACTTTTCCGTTTAAATTATTTCATAAAGCGCGCGGAAATAATATCTATTCAGTGTTCATTCGAAATTCAAACGTACCGGGCGTGTATACATAACGACATTATTAAACGTATATATATAAATAAGTCGAAGAAAATAAACATCATTAATTTAAACAACATATTTTCTTGGTTTCTTTTTTTCTTGTTTCTTTTTAAATTTACTGTTTTGTGACGTCATCAGTAAAACAAAATGTCGAGATGTTATATGTGTAATGTACTTTTGTGTGTGGCTTCGAATATAATGACTATGTAAGTGTTTTTTCTTAATTCAACCGTCAACGTCATATTTTCATTTTCGTCTCGTAATCCAAAGACAGACAAATATGCTGACCATTGAGCTCAATTCCCGCTAGAACATAGTCAAAGTAAAGCGTCATTTCCACTTTAATAGCATATTGAGTTCTATCTCCTCCATTAACTAACGTGCAAATTTGTATACAGAAAATGTAAAGACGAGCGTCGACGCGCGCATTCGCGCGTCAATTTCGAACAGAATGTATAATTGCATAGTCAATTTTCAGTACACAAATTTGCAAGTTAGTCAATGGAAATAGAATTCAATATGCTATTAATGTGGAAAGTATACTTAATGTTGCAACGCGTTAGTTCGACTCTTCCCTATGGAAATTGAGCCTTATAGGAATGAAAAAAGGCGTTCCCTAGTAGAAATTGAGCCTTATAGGAATGAAAAAAGGCGTGGCACATTATGGCTTTAATCATTGCATTGTATGAGGAGACCCGTATCCAATAATGAAACGTTAATATAATAGTAATTTTCCCAAATTTATTAGTTATTTATGTCTATACCATTTCGATAATTTAATTACTTTGTGAATCGGTAAAGTGAAAAATCGTTAGCTGGCATCTTCTATTATGAGTATTCGATACACATCGTCTAAGGTGGATGTCTGCGTTGATGACAGTTGTTCTCACGTTTGTTTGACAGATTGGGATATTATTTTAAGAAGAGTAAATGACACAATAAAAAGGAGTTTTATTTATTTAAAAAGCAACAGAAAAAAAAAATAGTTAATAGATGTGCGCCTTGTACAGTAATTGGTTAAATGTACCTGAAGACATAATAGGCCATTGAACGATACAGGTGGTCAAGATTGTTTTAAAAAATCAGTAATTTTTGCGCCCTTTTTTTCCTTTTTTGGCTTTGTGACTGACATTGTTTTTTCAAACTTCACCTAATTTTTTCTCTGTTAGTTTTCGTATACGTCCTGTCCTATTAACTCTGTGCAATCAGATGCTCTTGTTTTGGTAATGTATTTGTACAGGTACCCTATTGATGTTTCTCAACATTTTTACAGAGCGTTATGTTGACTGACAAGACCAATAATTATAAACGTAATTAAATAATACATATAACCTTACTAGTACTTAAATTGGAGGATATTTGATAAATAGATATTGTATTGGCTCTGTAACAGTTGGTTTGAAACCTACGACTGATGCTATAAAAGGAAGGTAGACTTATTTATGAGAGTGTAAAGACGTTACTCTGTTCGAATTTATTGCGAAACTAATGTACAAGTGTCATACATAAATAATTGCAGTAATCCTATAAGGAGTTTCTGTTGGCCATCCAAAATACTCCTGGAATAATATCTTAAATGTGTTTATGTTTTAAAAAAGTTCTTTTTTGAACTGTTTGTGTCATTATGATGGTGGGGGAAAGATCCGATAGTAAAAATCAGTTGCTGCAACTTTACTCATTAGTGTTGTTGATTTTTTTTTATTTGTAGCTTTTTTGTTGGTACAACTTTTAACATTAATTTTTTCTTGTGAAACATATTATCTTGTTCTTTTTTTAAATTGTAACATACCATTTTTTTTTATTCTAGAACGTTTCCAGTCTATGGTGAGAAAATTGAGCAGATGACTGGAGACAGTAGCGAAGGTATTGTGTTTTAACAATGTTTAATAAGGAGACTATCTGGAATAAAGCGTTTGGCTGCAGTCTCCCTAGATAGAAAGTGAGATGCAGCATAGGAATGCAGCACGCTCTCCTAGACTGTGCCTATTGACTCTTGTCTTAAATTATCTCAAGTGATACCAATGGAATAATGGACCACGGCAAAGAGTTTTTATAATCTGGTTTGTAATTGTCTATTGACGGGTAAGCTCAACTGACCATAGAGCATGATACTCCGTTAATGTGCATAAGAGACAACATTGAATTTTCTTGGGTGGAAATTTAGTACAAATGCAGATCAAATGCCCATGTTTTTTAGTTGTACTGTACTGGCTGGCCCACGAGCATATATATACATACATGTATATATATCCAGGCGTTCTAATGTCCAGAGGATAGTGTATTATACTCTGCCCTTATATTATTATCGCATCACACCTGGTACAAGGTAGGCAGAGAACACGGATTGCCTTATATCTCTCTACCTATTTCCCCTAACCATTACTGACATTCCTATTTTTCATTGACTGAGACTTGATTCACCCATCGTCCAGTATCTGGCCTCTTTCTTCAAGACAGGTGATTCTTGGACTTATTCAGAACCTGCATCCATCAACATTCCCATTGTATATCTGTTTTATATGTGTGTGTGTGTGTGTATATATATGTGCATGTATATATGTATGTACGTTTCTTATAACACGTTTTTTTAACATAATGTCCACTTCAGTAGGCAGCATGTCTCTTCAGCGGCTGACGGCGCTCCGAGCGCTGATGGCCAGCCAGCCCACGCCCCTGGCCGCGTACATCATACCCACATCGGATGCCCACAACGTACGTTCTCACTCTGTGTCGCTTTCAGCTGGAAACGTCATTGAAAGTCATCACAGATTCATTGATAAATCAGCGTACCAGTTAGATAAACCTGGATGGACTGGTGCTGATATTCCCTGGGGATTTCTTGGTTTTTTTTTTGCTAAGATTTAGTTTTTTACCTATTATATACTTAGTTATTTTGTACTAACACCAAATGTACACGTATAGCCCTGAATAATAGACGATAATCAGTGTTATGAGAAAATATGACAGTTCTGTTTAAGGTCGATATGAAAGAACTGCGTAATGTACAGCAAGAAAAAAGAATCGTCTAAAACACAGTTTTAACACAACATAACATGTATTTCCCTAAAAGAGTAGACAGAGGATTGTAGATGTAGTGTATTGGTTTCTTGACAGAGATATTATAATTTGATGTATAAGGGCTTATACACATAAATAGTACGGTGCCACGTATCCCCAACTAAGTGATACGCCCCATCATGGAATAGGGGGTAACATCACGCCTGTAATCGCCAAAAGAGTAAGCGGAGAAGTATCGTACACTCCCTCGTTTCAGTAGTTTTACGTTATGAGCAATGGAATAGGTGGTGAGCCTATTGCCATGCACAGGAAACGGAATGGGAATAGGTAATTTTTTTAAATCCCGTTCCCAAACCTCTTCCAGTCGGAATACATAGCGCCCGTGGACGCGAGGAGGGAGTGGGTGTCAGGGTTCACGGGCTCGGCTGGCACCGCCGTGGTGGCTGCCAGCCGGGCGCTGTTGTGGACCGATGGCAGGTACTACACTCAGTTCGCGCGCCAGACCGACACTGCCGTGTGGACTCTGATGAAGCAGTGTGAGTAGCTTTGATGAGTTTGTAATGACGTTAGATTTTATAATAATAATCGATACCAGGTCTTAATGTACTACTAATGTAGGTCGCATTCATTAATCGATGAGGTATGTACATATATGTATGTCTAAATTATTTAATTAACAGTCAATTTTTATCAACTTGATTGATGAATATACAATGAATACGAATTAAGTCTAATATTCAGTCTTTTATTATACCCTCTTTTTCTTCCCCCCCCCCCCTCCCCCCCCCCCCCGCCTTCCCCCCCCCCTCTTCTTGCTCCCCCCTTTTTTGCATTCTTTTTCTTTTGCCCGCTGTTTCTTGTTTTTTTTTTTTTTTTTTTT
>DWJK01005838.1:0-10882 GCA_018248815.1 Croniades pieria auraria
GTCCCATGGAAAAGGTGGTGAGCTTATTGCCATACACCGGGCACAGATCCAGACTCCCAGTCACTACTAGAAATTCTAAATCAGAAAAATCCAATAGTACCCGACTTGGGATTTGAACCCAGGACCTCCTGATCGGCAGTCGCGCTTGCAACCACTAGACCAACGAAGCACTCAACATAATAAATTAATTTGTAATATAATTGAAAGAAATATAGTATGTATTATTAGGTATAGTCTTTTCATTTCTTTCTCCTTATATGTACATTTGTTTTAAACATAGATTTCCTCGTAAATTTTATTCACTAACACATTTATTGATATAGTTACAAAATTATTAAAAGATGTATTGTTTAAACCATTAATTACATTTGTACACTGCATTGTGGTGAGGTGTGGCCGTTGTCGTGTGTAGATTCAAATCCTATACTTTTATAAAATGTAATGACTACACAGCGATCGTACACTTATGTAGAGTCCGTTCGAAATGAAAGTGTTGAATAAAGCGCTACGTGGGCCGCTAGTAGTTTGAATGACTTAGATCCATCCAAACTTATAACGACACGTACACATTACAACATACCTACAATATTATTTCTATGTTCTGATATCGACAAAAAGTAATACCACAAACTTAACGTGTACCTACTTTGAGTAATTTGGCGTTTATACATTTAGCTCATTAACATTTTTAACTTCACTATATTTATTCTGCATTGTAACGACATGAATATTCTGAGTACGTAGTGCATTGGATCAAATTTCATATACATTTGAAGATCAAAGTAATAAAATTAATGGATTAAAGTCTAAAGGCTCTTATGATTGATGCCACACTCTCATATGTGCCAGTGACGAAAATGAACAAGCCGAGTACGAGAAACACAATGTCCTTAACAGCCGTGAACACGGGCACGTGGCCGTCCCTTTGGTAGATGGCCACCATCTCAATGAGCGGTGGGAACATAAGGGCTAGCGCTGTGCTACTGACAGCGCCTACCAGCGATATGAACAACCCCAATTCCGGAATGGACTCTGCCAGTATAACTGAAATTAGATAATTGTCGCTCTTGTAGTGACTTGATTGATAGTTCTTGATAACTAACTAATCAGAAATAAATCAAATGAAAGTAGAAATTATGGATACGCCTGCGCCAAAACTTCTATAACTATTTCCTACGAAATTTTGTATGATACGTACTTGATATATGTAATATTATCGAAAAATACTAGTACAAATCTGAAGTAAGGAAAGATCATCTTCCATAAATATTAAAGTAGGTGAGAAAACTAAATATTTATTGTTATGATAAAGGAGACTATATCTAGGCCTTGCCTAAGCGTACAAGATCTATGAATTAAATTAATTAATTATTCATATTGTTATAAGTACTTACTAATAGTATAAAATTAGTAACTTACATGTCAACATGACCATCAGGACGCGGAAGAACAGCTCCTTAGCGACTGGGGATGTTTGGGCATACTTCTTGTGCAAACTGGGCCACATGATCGCTATCGGTACGTAAAACTGCAGCGGGTATGTAAACAGCATGGCTAGAGCGATGAGTCCTTGCACCACGATGCTGACACTAAGAATGAAAATGCCATCCACATTAAATCTACACTAGAATACACTGACACTGTCGAAAGGAAATACGACATGTAAACGAAACTGCCGTGCCTGTTGTTTGTTGAAGAGAGTGGCGAATGTAGAAGAAGCAGGTCTGGTCTGTAAGGATAGATATTTTATACTTGTTGGTCATTGCCTACCCCGTATTGGATCTGGCATGACATTAATAATAACTAAATTTTAATTATAGGTATTACTATTTATGAATTCGAAAAATTCGTAACTTAACTAAAGATTGTTGGTAAATAGACAAAATAAAAAAAAAACTACTCACACTTGACCGGACGGAAGATTTAAAGTAAGACTGCCGGCGACATCGTTTCCAAACTTAAGGTAGCCGAGGAAACCAACCGTGATGAAGATACTGCCCACAAATACCATGCCTACGTTTAACACGCCGAAAGGCTTTTGGAACAGCTCTGGATTTTGCATCTCATTCTTTAACGGCAGTACCTGTTGAGTACCATAAATAACAATTTGTTAAAGTTAAAATCTAATAAATATTTTAAATTCTATAGTAATATTAGGGCATGATAATTAGATAGTTGTAAGTTAAGTACAGTTTTGATTGGCAGATGGGCAATCAGACTACTAGAATATACGCGGCACGAATAGAGTAGAAAAGTCCAGTTTCCATTGAAGCAGACGCACACGGTGGCATAGAAATGGTATACTTTATAAGCTTAACTAATAATTCAGCCTTTGTGAACCAACAACATGACTATCACTAGACAATGTATGGAAACTATTGTTTACTTACTAATCCTATACCCTCAAAAGCGTATACAGCTGTTCCGAAATAGAGAGGCAGCTGTTGCCAAGATGCTAAATAGTCCCTGGATGAAATGGGCGGTAAATCTTGCGCCACTTCGTACACCACTACTCCGACCCCAATCGCCATTAACGCATTGGCGAATGTTGAGAAAGGAGTCAAGTATTTTAGGTTCCTGACCATGCAGAATACCAGAATTGGTATTATTACGAATATCATGTGAATAGACAGGTCAGCTTTAAAGTCGAAATGCTCGCAAATCTAGAATAGAACAATGGACATAAAAAATTTATTAACACATTAAGATGTAATATCGAAGTTGGGTGAGTTGTTAATAGCTTTTTGGATTTTAAACTATTAATAATAAAAAATAGGATGAAATAAAAACGTAAAAGACAACTATTATATTGTATGAAGCAAATAGAACTATGGTTATTTGTACGCGTAGTTGGTTGAATATTTACAAAAGCACAATCGCTGATCGAGAGGTGCTGGGTTCGAATCCCGGCTCGGGTACCATTGGATCTTCTAACTTGAATGTTCTAACTTGGATTTTCTAACTTAGATTTTCTAGTGGAAATTTCTGTGTCCGGTGAATGGCATTAGGCTCACCACCTATTCCGTAAGACGTAAAACGTAACTGGTGAAATGTGAGGGAGTGTACTGCACTCTGCCAACCCCTTCAGGGATTACAGGCGTGATGTTTCGTTACGTTATTTTAATTATTTTACACGAATATTCATGAACATCAAAGTAATACCAGGTTTTCTTATTTATTTTATTGATAAAACAGCACCTATTTGTATTATTATTCTAGACGCGGACAGTTTTAAAACAATTTTAGTGTAATTTTGCTTCTTTAACGGTAAAAAAAATATTATGACTAACAAAAAACCCAAAAATTCTGCTTACCAATTTGACATTATTAGCAATAAATACAATGTAAACACAGCAAAAACCGAACTGAGTAAAACAGAGGAAGATGTCAACAAGGGTCCGCATAGTACGGCCCCAGGGTCGCAACCTAGCCGGCCCGGTCTCGAAAACCAGTCTTACAGTATCGGCAAAACCCGGGGGCTTTTCCCGCTTAGTCTGCCGGTGCATCTCTTCGGAGCAATTTAGCTAAAATAAATAAAGCAACAGTTGTATTAATTTCTAGTGGTTGCACGCACGGAGTCTCTAGATCAGTGCCCCGTGTGATTTATTCGCTTAAATATGGCCTTGATAATTCTCATTCTGAGAGGGGAAGAAACAGTAGAATGGTTTAGGGATGATGGTAATGAGAATTAGTAATAAACATGAAAGATAAGTACTCGGTCGTTCTGATTTTATTCATAGCAAATATTGACTCATATGCACATGTAATGTACGTTACGGAATGCACAAATCCTTAGCTACGATAAATCTTAAATACGACTGTACCAGCAATTCGGTAAACATTTTGTGTATTCTGAGAAAAGGCACGATTGTTTCGGTTGTTAAAAAATCTCGGACATAAAACGAAGGTTCAAGTAATATACTAAGTTTTGTTGATCTTTACAAACTTAGAGACAAGCGCGTGGACTTATGTAAATAAAATGTTACCAGTATATGCTGAGCGTGTACACAGATGACGCCAAGTATTACAGTCATGATGGGCGCAAATATCAGGCCGCCGTTTCTGAATGCGTCGCCCATCGCCAGCAGCCCGGAGCCGATGTTGCCGCGGAAGAGGTGCAGCATTGTATCGGCATAACTGGTGGAAAGCACAAACGTTTAAGAGCATACAAAAGTTAAAAGAGACACCTTGCAGTAAAAAGAGACTTGCAGTTAAGAGACACCTTTACAGAAGGTAAACCTATCCCCGGAGCTGTTATCCACATGAAAACCTAGGAATATGCCGTAGTTGACATTATTCAGATTCTTGTTTTTATATGTTTATGTAACATTTAAAAATTCTCATTTTGTGAATGTAGCATTCCTAGAACATAACTTTCTTGCTTTATTTTTCTGAACACTAGGGGTATATATGTATCTATATAATTCAATGGGTATCGTCGGTTCTGTGTCTGGTTGACAATTATCCATATATTATTGTGGTCACCATAGCTTAATATTTATGTAGCATGGGATTAGATGACCATGTGTATGCGATCTCAGGGTACTATTATTACTATTAAAATCCCAAGTTAGAATTAGGAATTAGAAGAGTACTATCCTATACATCTGTTATCGTCCTCTGATTTTCACTGTACCTGATAACAACTATACCTGGTAGGATGCGGCACTCGATGATGGTAGACATTGTTGTTGGATTTTCCATTTTCAAGTTCCAACGAGCTTTTATTTTCCACGTCGAGGATCTGTTCCCGGGACTGATAAGCTTCGTAACCTTCTGGTAAGCTGTAAAGAACACAAGAAATAAATCATTGTATGACTACTGCTAGATGTACATATATAAATTGACCCGTCTTAAGCCTAAAACACTCAGCCCCATAAATACATAACCATATGTCCTCTTAACATACATGAAATGTACGTCAAGAGGGCTTAAAAAGTATTTTAAGCTTTCTTTTCAACTTCGTCGAGATGACAACTTAGACTCTGTTAAAAGATCGACCATGGCACTGTAAATAAATATATAAAGTGGCTTGATTGACATGGACTGGCTTTGATGGACAATAAGAAAGGAAGAACTCCAGCTTAATTATTTTCTATTAAAAATCATTTAAGTACCCAACGTGTTTTTCTTTTGTTTATGTGTAAAAAGAAATCAACATTTCCCGTAAGTAGTGTGGGCACATAATATAATACAACTCAGTGTAAGCCCTTGCAATTAAATCTAATTTAAGAAAGTATTGCAAACTTCATTTTGAAGTAAGTACAATCATAAATGCAATCGTGATTAGGTCACTTGAACATGGACGTAGCCACCTGATACTAAAAAAAATCAAATGATTCTTAACTACATTGGAAAGAATCAAATATCTGATAAAGCCTACTTTATATAAAAGTAAGTCTGCTCCGTAAGAAACTTGGCTTGTAATTGTAAAAATAATCGTTTTTATGCGAATATATTTCAAAAAACTTCGGTGAAATTATATTTCCCGTAATTAAAAAACTGAGCAAAATGTTTTGTAATTTTTCCAGTTTTTTCTCATGACTCATAAATTCAATGGATCTATATTTTTGACATTATCTGTGCAAGTGTACATATTACGATTTAAAATATAAATCGTAAGCGTTAACCGTTAAGCAGAAGAGTAAAAAGTGTAAGATTTTTCTATTGAGCTAACAAGAATAAAATGGTTAACAGATAAAACGTTATGTCGAATATCGATTAAAATTTATTAAGTTTTGTACGTTAAAAAAACACTATGCATTGATTAAACATTTATTTACACGTTAACTTATTGAAATATACATTACTTACTAAAACTTTCATTTTACAAACTAGTCGTTTTTCTAAAAATAAATATGTAAAAAAGATTTGTATGAACCCATTCTTCCCGCTATTATCTGCCAGCAGCTGATAAATAAAAATCTGTTGTTCAAGAATCAAAGTTGCTGATATAAAAAAAGTTCCGTCAAATTTCTTCCAAAGTTGCTCATTGGATCCTTTTTCACATATAGTACGCTAATGTAGTATCAATATGTATTGTAGTCTTCAAGTAACATTGCATGGTACACACGCACCGCCTATACAATGCTCATTTATTATTGGCTACTCGTATGACAATTTACTAAGCACAGTTCATTAATTGCAATGTATGGTTAAATTATAAAATACATATGTATATGTTATACATTTTTATTTCCATAATTCGTATATTGATCATCTCTACATAAACAACAAGACTGGTTTAATTACGACGCTCAATAAACGATTTAAGTATGGCGCTTGATCCATAAATCTTTTCATTCTTTTACTTTCATACCACTGCTAATAGCAAAGTACACGTGACATTTACCTTCATTTACTTTCATTTTAATTGACAAATTATTACATTTGTGTAACAACTAAATCACCTTGGTCACATCATTGTCTCAAAAGAGTTTATATAACGGTTTTAGGTACTGATTCACTTGCTCGTTTATTTGCTTATACGTCTTTCTGGGTCGTGTTATGTAATCGGCGAGCGCCGTGCCGAAACTGGAGGCGGCCGCCGACACCACGTTTTGGAACGGCCTGTTAGGACCCAAATATCCCTGATTGTAGGGCGGCTGATACTGTTGATTATAGCCACCGAAGTTTCCTCCGCCGAACTGCCCTCCGAGGTTGTCGAAGCTGCCATGCCCTCCGTGCCATCCATGTCCTCCATGGCCGTAGCCATTACCTCCGTGCCCGTGGCCACCATGCCCATATTGTCCATATTGAGCTGGATAAGCCGGAATGGGTGCTACCGGCAGTGCTACCCCACATCCCAAGAAGTAGTTCATTACTGGAGCATTTATATAAGTGTAATCTGGATATGAAGAAGACCCAAAAAACTTTTCGCCAAACGACCTGCCATAGCCGCCATACCCACACGGCCCGTAATTCTGTTGTTTCTTCTTCTTACGGTGTTTCTTTCCCAAGTCTTCGTGGTTCTCTCCATCTAGGCCAAGATCTTTACTAGACGGCTCTTCGGCAAACACAATCAAAGCAACACAGTGAAGGAGGAGAAACACGAATGTTGATTTCTACAAAAATAAATTATTAATTCAATATAGGTAGAGATCCAAAAAAAAGAACTGTACGTTATCGCCTATAACTATACTTGTTTTGTACAGTTTTATCTACACTTAGTAATAAATTATTAAGGATTGTTCTTTATATTTATATGTTTTGTTCTTGATATTAAAAGGTATTTAGCATAAAATGTAAAAATAATCATTCACCATGAAATATTTACAAATTAATTGTATTTATTACATTATTCTTGATATAAATATGGAACAAACGCCGCATATAGTATCGAGAACACTCTTAGCACGGCAGTGATAAAGTTTTACTTACCATTTTCGAGTATTACGTCTCTAGAACCGGCCAGCAGGTCGCTGGTCCACCGTCAACTGGTGAGCCAGACCGACGCTTTCTGGGTTTCGGATGTCAAAAGTGAAAGTTTCTATACTCCCATAGGTTAATTATAATACAGTAACGTAACATTCGCTACATAGTATATATGTATTTATACTTTAACCAGATCGCCGAACCGTAAGCCATTGGGTAACTGTCGTAATCCATCCTCACTTGGAACTAGTGGTCATAGTGCTCTTTTCTCGAATGTACTTATGTTTAGTGGCTAATAATACAGGGAGCCCATTGTGTAATACTTAAAATTACATATTGTATCCTCAGGCCAGGTTCCTTATGGGTGGTAAAAGGCATGAAGTGCCAAAAATCTGTTCCCTTACAGACCTGATGATGACCTTACTAACCTGACCAGACATTCATCAATCCTTTTATGCAGACATACGTTTCAATACAACGATCGTTTGTTACCATATTATTGCACATTTTAATGTTTATCTCGCTACTTCCAATAACAAGTACATTTATTATTTTTTAATTTACCTAACATCACGTCTGTAATCCCCGAAGGGGTATGCAGAGGAGTATAGATACAGTAGTTAGGATACCTGGGTTCTCGATCAGTGAACTGGTCCAAAATTCGTGTCTCAGGGGATTTTTTTTTATAGAATTCGGTGCGTAGAGCACGATGCGCAAATTTTTTTTGGTCCTATAGGACGCCTTCTACGACTTTCAGTTTGGACTAGGTATTCGTAATCACTTTTAATCACCTTCGCTAATGGTCCGTCCTCGATAACAATACCGCAATAACAACTGCATTACTAATTGTATGTTCTCATTAGTAATGTACGCTTCCCGATCACCTTTCATCACCGTCGTCAACTCATCAATAACGAGCCTGTTTCACAATGCCACACCGGAATTTACAGCAGGTACCTAATGGTGCCTAAACAACATTTAAGACATAACTTGATTTCTCATGTTTAAACTAGATTGTTAATTGTCTACAATCTCGTATGTAAGCTTCGAACCGCAATAAAGCTACCATAGGGCAAGTGTTCACTGCAATTAGTGTCCCAATTATACTTGATATTTACTACATTTACCTAATAACTTAGTTAAAACCAACGCTATTGTATAATTATCTTGACGAAGTACTTATCACAAATGATTAAACTCGTAGTAATTTGAATAACAATCTCATTGGTGTTCTTAAATTAATACTTGTAATAGTGGAGGACGATCTGCGAAAGGCTGCAGGCAGATGCTGGATGCGACAAGCCGAGGACATGGCGCGATGGCGCTCATTGGGGCAGGCCTATGTCCAGCAGTGGACAGAGATAGGCTGATGACGATGACGATGACGATGACGATGACGATGACGAATAGTAATAATACATAAGCATTAGTTAACGACTCATACTGCTCTACTACCAATCATCATGTCTACTGTGAAAACTTACTTTTTCGTATCCAGTGACGAGACTTCTATCGATCCTTACATAGTTCATACTGTGATGACGAGTTGCGTGAATTATGTAAAGAAGTAGAAAGAAAACTACAAGGCAAACGAAAAGTTCAAGAAGACCGCAATAATGAAGAGAACGCGAAACGTCAACGAAGTGATGAATGTGTTCTATTATCAAAACTGGGATTCTTCAATGAATACTGTGCTCTACAATAAATGTGAGAAAATGTAAAATGATCCACAAATGTTCATCGACTCTGATACTCTGGATTCTGAACTCTACAAAATTTGTGAAGCTATAGAACGGTAAATATGATTTAATGAAATATAAATATTAAGGGTAATAATTTCTTTAGTATGTTATCATTTACAAAATGTCTTAAAATCTTTCAGTGTTCGTCAAGTAGGATGTGGTCAGACAAGAAATCCATCCACATCACATGACCGTAATTCAAGTGTTTAAGAAACTTCAAACGAAGAATATTGTACACAACCTGCGGTGGAGATGATGAACTGCTTTACCAGCGTTGATGTAAAGAAAAGGAATTTTTCTAATCACGTCAATAGCAATTTACATAAGAATAATTTATTTAAACCTACATACCTGCATACACTAGAAAACGTAGATATATTTGAAACTGCTCACTGGTTTAAGTCTAGGTGTTGATTTCGGTGTTTCTGACTGAATAGGTGTATTGTGACGAATGTCTTCTGTATATAAGGATTTCATATATTTATTTATCTCAGGTTTAACAAAGTATATAAGTGAAACTTTTATCTCTTTTAATGCTTACACAAACTTCTCCCATCCGGTCGGTCTAAATTTTAGAGGCCTGAGAGTAACATTTATGAAATCTACTATATTGCTATGTGGTAAATTGGCGTTGTTTACTATAACGGTTCCACCATCTTTCCAATAAATTTTAGCCTTGTTCTTTAAAATAGTTTCTAAGAGAATAGCGCCTTTTTTTGTAGGTTTTAGGGATAGGTCGATTTACATAATCAACTGTGTAATGTTTAAGTGTTGCTCTTTGGTTATCAGATGATGGCACGTCCTTGTCCGGTGATGACTCTTTGACAAATGATATTTTTTCGTTCTCATTTCTGTTATCTTCCACGTCTTCGAAAGTGATCGGTAATTTTGTAGGTATTTTATCCTCTTGTATAAAGTGTAAATACCTCTGTAATGCTTGTAGATAAAATGTCCACTTCTCACGATCGTCCATTTTACTTTTTGATATTTTTATTAGATAAAGAAATTCCAATCAGGACAAAGAATCATCAGAAATATTATTATCTCGTGCCTTAAGTCGCTCCAGTACGTTCGGTTAGATAAATATGACCTTTTAATGTCATCCATTTCATTTGTTAATTATGGAATTCAATAAATACTCCACTTAATACTGTTCCGAGAATAATAGGAAGAAAAGCCCCACCTTTTTGAACAAGAATCCGCTTCCTCAACTTGTGCTTCCCTTTGGACACCAAAGTGAGCAGTATTTTTTTGCACTTCTTTAATTTAGTCTTTACTTTTTCCTTCACTTGCATTTTACTAGCCAACCAAAACTGGACTTTCCACACCCATTAGGTCCTGCAACTATAGCTGTAATTTGGTGAATAAAGTGAATTATTTTATACTGTACTCAACAATACGTCCAACACTTGTAGGAACTAATTGAGAATAGTACATAAATAAAATAGTTTTTATATAGACACACTAAATAATGTATTTACACAGACGTAGGTGTAATAACAATATAAGTGACAATTGTATCATTAATAACTAACGCAACATCACGCCTTTAATCCCCGAAGGGGTAGCAGAGGAGTGCAGTATACTCCCACTTTTCACCAGTTACGTTTACGTCCCATGGAATAGGTGGTGAGCCCAATGCCTTACACCAGGGACAGATCACACTTCGAGTCACTACTAGAAATTCTAAATTTGACTAGTCCGATACCTACCTTGTACCTACTCGACCCGGGATTTGAAACCAGCACCTCCCGATCGGCAGTCGC
>DWJK01005839.1:0-10882 GCA_018248815.1 Croniades pieria auraria
AGAGGCCTATGTCCAGCAGTGGACGGAAATAGGCTGATAATAATGATGATGATGACACTAAATGTGTTCAGGCTAATGATACAGAAAGTAAAGGCCGCTTTAAATGAAAAGCTTGCAATTATCACGAGAAATTGAAAGCTACATGATTTGTCTATATGCTAAGTTAATCGAAACCAATACCGATATGAACTCGCCAACTTTTAATGATATTTTTAAAACGATAGAGTTTTTTACACGTGTATTCGTCGGTTACGAGTTATATTTTGTTTGTATCACCTACAAATTGTAACGATTTTATGAATCTTTCTAACGAGAAGTATTTTTTTATATTTCTAAGCACTATATTAAAATTTGACTGCCTTGTTGGTCGAGTGGTTGATAGCGCGACTGCCGAACGGGAGGTTCTTGATTCAAATCCCGGGTCGGGTACTATGGGAATTTTCTAATTTAGAATTTTTTGTAGTAACTCGGAGTTTGGATCAATGCGCGGCGTATGACAATAGGCTCACCACCATGGGACTTAAACGTAACTGGTGAAACGTGGGAGAGTACTACATCACTCTGCCAACCCGTTCGGGGATTACAGGATTGATGTTACCTTTTTATATTAAAATTTACGCCGTCATTGTTGCATATGAACAACTGAAACTATATGTGCAATTGACACGGAAGATCTTATTGTCAAATTTTATTTCGAGATCGCTAGCGTTGTCATGATTTCACGTGTGACTGAAAACAAAACGAACACTGTTATAGCACGTTTGTATGCCGGTGTTTTTCTATTTTCATATTATAACACGTCCTTCTATATATTTTATTGAATAACAGACTGAATATTGATTACCCAACCTAATTTCTGTAGATATCTGAGGTTTTTCTTTGATAAATAACGAATAAGTATACAATTCTATTGGCTTTCAGAAATATGTTTATATGTTTTTATATTGAATAGTAAGTAAAGAAGGCGCCTCAAGAGAGGCATATCGGCATCAGTCAGCGCCGTTACCGGAATAACACCTTCAGTCTGAATGGCTCCGCGAAAGGTAGCGCCCCCGGGGAGCAGTATGCTCAAGGCGGCAGAAAATTAACGTACTCCCGCGGGAAATCTAGCGGCAGCCTTAGAGCCTCCAGCCGCCGCGCCGCGCCCACTCCGCCGGGATCTATTTAATATCCGCCGCTCGCTATACTGTACTGCTCTGTTACGGAGCGCACCTGACTCTACTTCATATGTATGTTTACGTCCCACATTTTTGTTACCGCTTTTAACAGATTTTAATCAATTACCTCTGCCTACTCGTACAGGAAATAGGCGTGACAATATGTATGTATTTAATGTTGTCGTAAATCGCTGTACAGAATTGTATTAGACTATACTAGGGTGTGTATTGAGCCAATATTAGGCAAAGCCTAACTGTACCATAGCATTAACCGCATTCTTCATGATAGAACTATGTAAATTAATTACACGGGGGATTAATTCTACTATATGTTAACGAATAATTAAACCTAAAATAAAATGTTAACATGACTGTTGTGTAAGTTAGATCACTATCTACATAATCGAGTGTATTAATCAAGATAATGGAGCTAAGTAGACGGCGTAAATATGTAGGAGACAGCCAGGACGCGGAGCCTGCAACATTAATGACCGCGGGCGCCGGGAGCCCCGATTGGACACACAAGAGTAAATTAGTAACCCCCTGCGGCCAGACCTTGCCGCCAGATTAGCATTGGTTTAAAACTACGGCTCATGACGAGACACCATACGATTGACCATACAAAATATTAGTGATATCTGTTTTGAATATTGTCGGATAATAGTCAAATTAACTATACAAAAAGGAGTGCGTCTGTTCCCACAGTTGACCAGCTTGGCAAATAACGGCCTTAGCCCTTTTTATTCTGAGAGGAGACCAATGTGAAAAAGTGAACAATTTCAGTAATAATGTACACAAAAGTACGAAACGAGAACGAAAAACAACGTTAACGAAATTACCGATACGAGCTAAAAGGTCGGAATACTATTTAAATGGACTTATCAAAACTTTAAAACGGATCACGTATTCCAAGTGCGAATTTAAAACAAGGGTACAACTCTCCCGGAGACTCGCAAGTGGATTACGAGGTGTGGCCGCGGGCACCTCGTTTGTAGGGCTCCTCATTTTAGGTGACGCTAGTTTTACTTCTGTCAATAAACTTTGTCGTGGTCACACCCTGAAAATAAAAGAAGTTATTCCCTTTACGAAACTTTTTTGACCGAGTCCCTCAACCCTACAGTCCCTCAATGATAGGTACATATCAATATTTGATGGCAAAATATTAACGCTGTGGGTTTCTTTTTCAGATATGGATATAAAGTCGGAGAGCATGGACAGCTTTGAATCTGGTGAGTTCTTAATATTATGACAATACATTGGATAGACATTTCTTAATGATATACATAAATATACATTGGGTTGATAAGTGACAATGTTAAAACCTGCCAACTTCACTTTTACATAAAGTACTAGTATATCATTGGTTACTCTTTATACCTAATTACCGAATGATTACTGAATGGCACAATTCTATAGTTTTTTTACAACAATTCAGCATTAAAATGACATACCCACAAGAAACAATATGTTTTAGTATTTATCAATATGTAGTATATTTATGTAAAATATTACGCAACGTTAGCACGTCTCTTAAAATCCTAATCGAGATATGATTATCTTGCAATTTCTCACGTAATGCGAATGTATTTTTTTTACTGAAACACACGTCTAGAGTAAGCTTGTTTTACGTTATCAAATGTAGTCAGCGAGATAATAATATCAAAAACGCCTTTATTGACTCTCCTACATTCAGCCTGTCAGATATTTTTATAGAAGTTATTGTATTTGAAACGATGGAACCTTTCTAATTCGTGGAGCAATCATGAAAAGCGCGGAGTTTGGCTAGTGGCTGTGCAGAAGTGCGCGATGGCTCCGCAAACGGCTCGTTCCCGGCAGCCGCGGTTTAGTGTCGCCCGGAGAGAAACTACGATTCCTCCGAGCGCGAATATCTGCTTCTCAACTTTATGTTCATTTTATCTTTTCGGCAGTATTGCGAAGCGGGGACTTCGCGAAAGGCCCTCCAGGGCTCCGTTAACGCTGTCCTGTCATACTACCTCCGCTATACTCTTTACACTTTCTACTATTCAAATATTAACTACATATTCCGCTATCACTAGTTCTGGGATGTGTAATTTTTTATTATGTACTTACTTGTATGTATATACCTATACTTAGACAGCGAAACTTACTTACTTACTAACTAACTAGACAGCGAAATAGCGTCAGCGTTTCTAGACTCGAGGTAAATACGACAAAGAAGAATTTTATTTTAAACTCATTTCTAATTAATAACTAAATACTTAAATTTTTAACTATAAATATCTATTGTATTAATTGATCGTCGTTCATAAGTACCGATGTAAGTTTTTCTACTAAGCACAGTATATTAATTACCTGCTGTTGGAATTGGACATTCAATGAAAGAAAAAAATCTAAAAGCAAATAGCCTGAAACGAACCGTCCAAGCCGTATTTAGATTTAAAAGCCCAATAGATGAATTCAAATCAAATTGAATGTTTTGTAAAAGCGGTAAGCCGGCACGGAAACATTTTCGGAAGTGGGGTCGTTAGAAAATTCGAAGCTAAAATTGCATTGCGCGGGCCGTGCGGCCAGGCCTAACTTACAATTAAAATGGACGCCCCAAATTGTATACACCGTTCGTCACTTAGCATCGCCAACTGAGCGGGCGACCGGCGCGAACGGTTTTATTTTTATTTATAAATAAATCCAATATTGTTATCGATATTTACTTACTTACTACTAATATAGTTTCTGGGTTTGATTGAAACAGGAACCATGCAAGCATGTTTGCTTAGCAATGAGAATAGGTAGAGTCGAAATTTTCCCGCTCTTTTTTATCCTATGTGTACTAGTACTCACAAATATTTACCTGGACAGATAACTCGTATTTGTGTCTTAATTTGCACTATTTATATTTATATGTACATTTCATTTAAGTAAAAATCAATCGTCACTTTTTTATAACGGTGGCTGACCTCACCTAGAATATATAAATTCAAAGCGAAAACTTTAAAGATTTAAATTTGGAATAAGTGACCTAATTGGTTGATGAAAACGGTATAGAAATAAATCGCACACGGCCATTAATAATGACATTTATAAGCGAACTGATAAAACTGATCGCAGTCTAAAATAAGCCCGGGCGGACTTTTATTAGTCGGAATAGTGACACGACTCTGCAATCAGGTGCAGTTTAAAATGTGCATTTGCGATGTGGCGCGGCGCTCCGGGCACAGGGCGCGTGCAGAAATGCATTTTCAATAATTGAGGGTCAGACAGGGGGGTGGGCGTTAAAATGTTCAATGTTCAACTTTCCGCTCGTCACCAACTGCTGTCGCGACTTCCTCATTCGGGGGCTGGTTAATGGCTACTCATTATGAATGTAGGAACATTTTGCTCCAGGAGTGTCTGTACACTAAAATGTATAGGTGACAAATTCTGCACATTTATATTTAAAACTTCTGTCTGTAAGGTATGTAGAGATGAAGATATTTAGCATTCGATGTTCTCTGCCAATCCCATAAAGAACCTGGCGTAATGATATAATAATAAACGTAACATCACGCCTATAAGCCCCGATGGAGTAGGCAGAGGTGTGTAGCACACTCCCACGTTTCACCAGTTATGTTTACAGTGACCTCCCGATCGGCAGTCAGGCCGGCAACTACTCGACCAGCGAGGCGGTCATATGCCACGAGGTCACACATTAATGTATATTTTTAAAACTATCTTTATACTGTAAGCTCGTACAATAATAACATACGGCTTTATGCTATTATAGTGCTTATAATTTTCTTCACTAATTTAAGTACATAGCGTTTCTTTTCGATCCGCGTCAGATTTCTCTATCCCCCCTGTTGCTTCCTTGTGAGTAGGAAGTGCAGCTTGCAACGAAAGTTGGTTTACTTTCGTTGTTTGGTCTCGGTAAAATAAAATAAAAGAAAGGACCCAATGAAAATTGTACTAAGGTTGTTTGACCGGGGGAGGAAAAACAAATGTTCGCCATGTTCGTTAAATCAGTAAAAACATGTAAACGGAAGAACGGAAATTTTATTTGCAACTTAGCTATCGTGTTGACACTTTTCCATATAAGGATACGTCAAACTTATCTCCTTCAGTTTCGCTTAAATTTATTGTCTGAATAAAACAACTGATTGCTTTGAAAAAACTATTTGAGCCTGCTATATTGTTACATCGTCTAAGTCACTTACGGGGTAAGCAGAGAGAACCGAGCTTAAATTTAATTTTTCATCTTTAATTTGTTATGTATCAGTAAAAAAAATTAATTAAAAAAATCTTCTAGTCCTTATCACACTCACAGAATATAAATGATGGGAATATAATGAGAAAACAAATCACTGGAACTCTACTGCAAAATAACTACACATACATACGTATGTGTGTTAACCTGATGGTAGGAGAGTAGGCAATAGACAAGACTGGTTGTATCGCAGCTAATCTTAAATTTTCCAATTACCCAACTGCTACAATTCCTAATTAATGCGCTTCCTTAGAGCAACTGAATTATAGTGTCAGCTTACTGGAAGTTAATTTAGTCGAGCATGCGTTCGTTGTGAGTGTATGTGGAAGACTTCGCCTGTCACTTTATCCTGATACGAACTATTTTTAATTTATAATGACTCAGTGCAGTATCAATTTATGTAGCTACGATTAATCACATCACTCATGATGTTAGATATCAACAGAAAAACAATGTTTCATCATCATTATCATCAGCCTATCTCAGTCCACTGCTGAACATAGGCCTCCCTCAATGAGCGCCATCGCGCCCTGTCCTAAAACAATGTTTAGGGACCACGAAGATATGAGGTATACATATATACACCTCGTATATGAGAATAATTCAAATTTTTGACTTTATTTGTGAACACAAATTATGTTTAGATGTTAATTAGGAAATTATAAAATGCGTACTCTACATACTACCCCTTTGGGTATACAAACATTTAATAAAACAAAGTTAAAGTCCTGTAACTATAACACTGTTACATTAAATTAATTCAGTTTTATGTAAATTAAAAAAATAAAATTGTTATTAAAAATGAACAAATAACCATTTATGTACCTACATACATATGTCATTCAAAAATTCATGAATTGAAAATATTATTAGAAATGCGTGTATATTTGAAATATTTGATCTATTTTAAAATGTCTTGCATATTTCGAAGTACTGCTGGATGTTTTATCTATATTTTGGGCGCCATGTCAAACACGGTTTTTCTCAGTAATGCAGTTTTTATACAGTTGTCGATAACTTCGTTTTACGTCTATTGCTCATCAAATCGTTCTTGAATATGTCACGATTAGTCTTCATAAATGTCAAAAAATTCATAATTCAATTATAGATTCAAGTTTCGAATTTAGAATTTCATTAATTGATATTTCTTAAGGTTTAATTTAAACGTATTGTTTCGTAACGATATTACAGCTTTGTCTTGATAGACACGTCTGTACATAGTGTACACAGATGTGTACATAGACGTGTACACAGATGTGTACATAGACGTGTACACAGATGTGTACATAGACGTGTACATAGTGTAAACAGATGTGTACATAGACGTGTACACAGGTGTGTACATAAACGTGTACATAGTGTACATAGTGTACACAGATGTGAAACATAGAATAAGTGTTGTTTTTACAACTATTCTTTCGCTGATTAATGATCGACAATACCTACAGGATTTGATTTAGTTTAGCTTTAATCCCAAATTTGTTCCCCAGGGAGGATTGGAAAGAAAATTGTTTGTAATATATATTTTTATGCCTTGATACAAAAATGCTTGTAGAGCAACACTTCTCTCTATAAAGTAATATTGTTTTCAGTTATAACTTAGGTCAATAATGTAAATATAGTAGCGAAAGGGTCGAAATTAAAACACGGATTCATTTATGCATGCGCCACATTTTCAAACCGTATGTATTTTACCCAACCTGCATGTCCAGAGTGAGGACTATGAGCAAAAATCCCTCGGGGAAAGCCTATGTCCAGCTATGAACCTAGACAATCTAAACACGATATGTTTTAAAGGACACATATTTTTGAAAACGTTGCTCTCAATCTACTCGGTAAATGAACTAGCGTGACTATATAATAATAACATACGATAGCAATTTCGTTAGTCGTCGACCTAGTTAAACATTAATATTGCACGTGTTCAAAGGGCTTACAGCATTTCAGTTTTATCACACAAAAGACGACAAACAAAAAGAAGTTTTGGTTATTTTCTCGGGGAGATCACGTAGGCGCGCACCTCATCTGCGGCGCTCCCAGCGCGGCGATAAAATTTAAAATTCAAGGCCGCGTTAACGAACCGGCCTCGCGAAGAAATAGATATTCAAATGTGAGATCCCATATTAACATTTATGGCAAGTTTGCGGGGACGAGACAAAGGTTTGCTGGCGGCCCCCGCGGAGCGCCGCGCGCGCTGCCAAGTACCCTTGCCGCTCTCCAATATGCAGGACGCTACTGTGTGAGGCAGCGTTGGACACCAATCCTTAACACCGCATTGACTTTTAAAGTCAAGGTATTATTTTACAGGGAACCAAAATCAATCTTAATACCAATTACTTTTACGCTCAGTTAAATTTCGGAATTATAAGCAAAAACTTCTGCATTCTGCTTCGTAGAAGACAAAAGGAGGCGGGAATTATGTTCAGTTACCCCATTCACTTCAAAGACAAATAAAAGTTTCGAAGAAAACAAATCAAAATCCCAATTTTCCTGGCTGCATTATTTATGTGATATTGCTCGCTGGCTGTCGTGTCTTCACTCCCCTTTTCTTTTCTATGGACTCGCGGTGCTGTTGTTTTTCGTACTTCGTAAGTTTGATGGCAACGCTATAGGACGAATGGATTTGAGTTTTGTTTTGTTTTTCTTAATTAGCCCAGAGCTGCCTTCATTTTGTACACATGAATCAATATCGTTTAATGAAGTCCGTAACGGGATGAAAAAATTAAATCCGAATGTTGTTTTGGTGTGTTATTCTCCGTACACGTATCTTATTAATATCGGGCGGTCGGAACGGCCGAAGACGTCCCCAGCGCCCGTTCTCTCCCAAATAAAATTGCCGCTATCTAAACAAAGAGCCCTAATTATTCGGCCGTGGCGGGCGGGGTCGCTCTCTTATGGGTGTTCTGGGGCCCATTTCGCTTCTCGTATAGGGCCCCGGGGACGAGCGGGCGCCGCCTAGCCAATCGGTAGATGGAGCAGCGAGCGATCCGCAACCTTTTTATAGGCGCTATTGGCATCGCCACTGGACTTTCTGCTCCGACTACACAGTATCGCAGGGAATTAAACATCCAAGCGTACATCTGATTACCACACCTCACCTTCATCACGGGGTGGCCTATCCTAATAAACGAGGCAATTTTTATTGGCAACCGCTTTGCAATGTATTGCTAAACTAATTCAGCAGTCTCAGCGTTATTTGTCTATTTGCTAATAACATCCTTTGGTATTCATGGAATTCTATGTTTGATTACTCGTCATGTTATGTAATACTTTTTACGTGTTTCGCCTTATTCTTAGAAACTTCTGAATGTAAAGGTTTGCCAGCCTTCTTTTTATCGTAGGTATAGGAAGTAGGTTGTGAGTAATATAATACATGTTTTATGGCTATGATAAAAAATGGCAGGACTCGTTTCGGATCGTATTTTAATTTGCACCCGATTTTATTTTGAGACAATAAATTGGATATAAAGGGTTTCCGAGCCGTTTTTGCCTCCGGGCGCATTGTCTTCACCCTACGCCTTTGCAGCGATGGTATTGTGTAGAAATTATGAAATAAAAAGGCGATATCGTGTGTCGGCGGAGAGCGGCGCGGGCGCGGGCGACGGCAGCAGCGCGGCGACGCGGCCGGCGCGGCGGCGACACACGACACCCGCGCCCGCGCCGCTATTGTACGCCGCCATTCACGCGCCACCACCGACTCATATTCGATTGCAGTGTTTTAAACATTCGATTGCCCTCGCCAGTATTAAAGGGTTCCCAAGAAGCGCGTACAATATAAGTTTTTTCACGTTTTGTAGTCTTTTAGCCGGGCGAAGGGTACGCTTATTGTTTCTATGGTGAATTGCGCTCAAATGAATGGGTTCCGAGTATTCAAGCGTTAAGCGCGCCGAGATCGCACAAAGATAATAAGCGGGCGGGCGAGGGCGGTACAGGGTCACCTGAGGTGGCTACAATAAACCTCCTCCTGCATTACGCTCTATTTGATTAAATTATACTCGTACGCTGTACTTACAAACACTATTGAGTCATTCTATTGCTTACTGCACTGCAGGAATGGGCCTGCTCTTAGACTATTGAGGTCTGCTTTAGTTGGTTTGAAAAAAAAATCTTGACACACTTCAAAACTGACGCTTATATCCACGTTTATATATATACATGTCAGTCGAATTTAGGACGTCATGCTGTCTCCCAGGGGGTGGTGGCCAATCCCGACTGAGTCCCGGGTGGGAATGTTCACGCTGTTCAATTAAACTTTGACATCTACATGCAATCGCAACACTTGCTCCACACCGACCACTTGCCAAAACACTGAGACTGAACTACTGAGAAAAGTTTGCATGAAATCTAAAGGTCATTTCTAAATAATTTTAGCGGGGCACCTATTACGTCAGTTTCTTCTGCGGTCTGCTGTTGAATATTGACATTTTATAGTCGTTTTCTATTATGATCACCATGATCAGTCTACCACAGTCCACTGTTGGATACATACATACTTCTCTTAATGAACGTCATCTGCTTACAGTCTATCGCAAAATGTCATGTCATTTAGTCTATCTGTCTTTCTATCACTTTTTGTCTCGGACGTCTCAAATTTTTTGTCTTTTGAAACAAGTAAAAACGTTTTATCTAATAGATCTTTATATTTACTTCTTTCTTCTTCCTATTTTGTGAACAAACTAACAAACTTTATTATGTGTGCTTAACAAACTTTATTATGTCTAAAAATTTCATATTCCTTACCCCCTTAAAGCTTTTTGACTCTTCTCATTGTTGTCTATGACTACCATGGTTGGCATAAATCATCAGTATTTACCATTGTCTTTATTATATTATATTAAGTATTAATTTAAGATAATTTATGTCGTACATGCATACATAATAAATATGACTATTTGATTTTAGTTTTGAACATCTATACGTGAATATTGAATTTTGTCGTACCTATTCCAGTATTTTGGTACTATTTTTAATGTCCTTTTCGAAGGAAATGGTCTTCAACCTTAGGAGTTTACATTTTTTGGAAGGGTCTGTGTCACAGTTATGAACATAAGCCAATTATTATATAAGGAGCATGTATATGCACATGCTATTCCTCAACACATAACGTTTTAGCTATTTAAATGAAAGCATGTTGTTTGGGTTCGGGTTCATAGAGTTGGATGAGCTTGACCTCTTTGAATTCTCACCACAGCAAAATATAAAAAGATCAAATCAGTAAACTGATATTTTCGAATATACGAATATAACATTTTTATTTGTCTCATACATTAAATATTCCTTCATTTAACAGTCGGATTATTTTATGGAAACTATTTTCATCATCACCATCATCAGTCTGATCCCGTCCACTGCTAGACATAGGCCTATCCAATGGCACGCCATTGGGCACGATCTTCAGCTCTTCGCATCTAACCACTGCCAGGCATTTTGCGTATATCGTCACTTCACCTAGCTGGAGGGCGTCCCACGCTACGTTTGCCAAGTCGCGGTCTCCACTCCAGAA
>DWJK01005840.1:0-10882 GCA_018248815.1 Croniades pieria auraria
TCTCATATTGAGAGGGTTAAGGCCGTAGTCCGCCACGCTGGCCAAGTGCGGGTTGGGGACTTCACACACCTTAGAAACATTTACAATTTTAAATTAATTAATTATAATCATGTCCTTATCCATTATCAACTAATAAAAAGTGCTAACGATACATTCAGCAATTTATCTCTACATATTGTCAAATATCAACCCGAAATAATAATAATAATTGAATTTCCAAAAACACCACACACTTGCACTTCTATTGACAGTTAAAAACAAACATAACTTCAAAGTACCATACCACAAACGAACAGACTTGTACAGCTTAACTTGCAGCGTTATTAACCGTACTATTTACTATCTACCTTTGAAAAGTTACCCATACCCGCTACCGCTCATCCTACCCCATGGCGCAGCGTCGTGAAGATGATAAAGTTTCGATCAGATAGCGCGAGGTCCCCGTGGGCGCGGCAGAGGTGCTGAACATCACGCCGATTATCTCAAATCTGACTGACGATGACGTTTGTGACTTTGTTAGGATGTTTGCTAATCGAAATCTTTAATCTCTGCCTACCCGTATAGGAAATATTTAAAATTGCGTGGGATTCGCTGGCGTAATCCTTTGACACTGTTAACTAAGACTAAGTAGGAAACCTTTAATATCTGTCTATTTATATGGAAATTATTTAAATATATTAGTTTGATCCGAACCTACAATCCTCGGTTACAGTTAACTAAGAGATAGTAGCTCTAATACAGCGTATAAAGCAACACGCAAATCAAAACAGCAACGCCAAAGTCGCATATTGGTATACGACACAATAATCCAGAGCAATATGAACATTAAAACAAGAACGCCAAATAGTCCCACACTAAGGTACGACACAATAATCCAAAGCAATACGCACATTTGAACGGGATCGCCATCGTCACATATTGTGATAGGACACAATAATCCAAAACAATATGAACATTAAAACAAGAACGCCAACTAGTCCCACACTAAGGTACGACACAACAATCCAAAGCATTACGCATATTAAAACGGGAACGCCAAAGTCACTTATTGTGATAGAACACAATAATCCGAAACAATATGAACATTAGAACAACAACGCCGAACAGTCACATATGCACCAGAGATAGGATCCAATAATCCATCTTAACAATATTAGCTACTGTACGTGTCGAATGTGCGATAAACAACAATATAATCATTATCGCCCACTAAAACACGATAATACTGGATTATAACGAATAGCATTTGATAAAGGCTTTGACGTTCGCGAGATAGTGATATATGGACTGTCCCCTGTTATAAAATTTAATTCAATTAGCCCAATGCTAATTTCTTAAACTAACATCACGCTTGTAAACCCCCGAAGTAGTAGGTAGAAGAATTCAGTACGTTCCAACGTCTCATATATGTACGTATTATGTTTTACGTCCCACCATGGAATAGGGGGTAAGCACATTGCCATACACCGGGTAGAATCCAGACTGCGAGTGATTACGAGGAATTTCGAATAAGAAAAACCTGACAACACCAGATCAAACGCAGGATTTCCCGCTTAACAGTCGCGCTTGCAACCACACGACCTAGGAGGCAGTCAATTTCTTAACATTTAAAATTTAATCAGATAACAGTATCTCATCAACGGCACCACCACTGCTTGTATTCCTAATGTCAAGCAATTGTTAAAATAAAGATATGACCTAAAAGGTTTGCTTGTGTCCAGACGCATGGTATACTAGACGACCGTCTGTTTTCAGGTGTAGCTACGAATCTGTGACCAAGTTCAGACAGATACTAAATAATACTAAGTGTACTCATATTGTCTTATTCTAACAGGCCTAATAAAACTAGCAGTCATATTTATAAAGTCTATTCGGATAAGGATAGAAATATTTAGCACTCCTTGGGTCCTGCCTACCCCTTAATGTGATGATATAGTAATAAATCAACATACTCTCAAGGCCATATTTATCACATTGACCGGCATTAAGGACGGAAAACCTTGCTATTTCTGACCATTGGCATTAAATGGAGAGGTTTTAAAGATAACTAATTTATTTAAGACACTCATATTGAGCCAACGGTCCGACGAACAATACTCTCATTAAGACTAAAAATATAGATATTAAGTAATTATATAAATACATTTTTTTTTAAAGTAAATTAAGACAATGCAATAGTTCAACGTCCGGCTTTATTATAATTAAATTAAATTAAATTAATGTTTAATTTTATTATCAATATGATTATATGTTAATGTCAAGAATCATTAACTTTTATTGACAAATTATAATAATTGCCAAAAATATCGAGTCGTGTACAAGGCAGCTGCGAATAAAAAGAGCTATTTAATTAAGCGTAATAAATATTTTAAAAATAAGGTTGCCATTACGGGCAATTTGATTTTGCTAGGATACAAAGAAAAATAACGGTAAAACGGCTAATGGAAGAAAAAAAAATTTAATGGTGACTATGTCCTACATTTAATAGTTCCACAGCCATTTTTTGCTTTTTATTACCATTGTACACTATTTTTAAAACCAATACAATTTTTTCTTTTTAATTATCCAGTAACAAAGTTACATTATTATCATGTATATAAAAATATTAAATCTACTTATTATCTACTTTGTAACTGGCAACAAATATAAAAAAATTACAAAGTTTACAATATGACATTCTAATTATAAAAACGTAGTCACTATTAAAATGTCGTTACACATTTACAAACAATATAAAACGCGTGTTTTTATTGTTATAAAAAATATTTAAAATTATTCGCTGCCTACAAGTAGTTCGTTGGCCTACCATTAAATTTCACGTTTTTATTCACATGACTCACTATCTGACCGTTTTATGTAACTGTATACATTACATTATAATTAGTTTACATAACGACGGCCTTAACCCTTCTCGACCTGAGAGGATACCGATGTCCAACAGTGGGACCTACAAAGCGTTGATAATGAAGTTTAATTTATATTTAAAACTAGTTGTTGCCCACAGCTTTGGTCGCTCCGGTAATTAAACATTTTCCCGGGTTAAAAAGTATTCTACATTTGAACTTTGGAATTCTCTAAGTTATGACCATTCTGAATTTGTTAACACTCTTCGTCCATTATTCCTTTAGTAGGTACAAATAAAAACTTCCTCCCTTTATGTGTCTTGTCGTATTTTGGACTACAGATTCTTAGGGCTATGTAAAAGATCAGGAATTTTGCAGGGGTATGATGAGTAAACAAGCAGCGTCCAGCAGAGCGTGGTTTCTACAACTTATGTGCAAATATATCTGGTCCAGTTTTTGAACAGGTGTTTGATAAATTTACAAGCAGTGTCAGCAGTTCATAGTTATTGGTTTACGTAAGAGTCTATGAAAGCTGAAGAGATATGGTAAAAAAACAAGCAGTGGAATGCTTATTATACGTTATTTAACCTGTCCACCGTTACCACTCCACTCACCATTAGACCACGGTCTTGTTGTGTTTTTGGGTTAGGAGCGCCATGGGATATTTACGAGACAAAGAATGTTAGAGATGTAGCACAATACATAAGCAGTGTACTGCACCACCAGTGACAGCTAAGGTCTATCTATCTTCTATCTATTACTGGCCACTCGGTGCAGAGCGGCGGCTAAGATATATATGTAGATGTACTGGACTAGATGTAGAGCGAAACTAAGGTAGATCCATTAACTAGTCGGTGCAGAGCGGCTCTAAGTTGTGTCTATCTAGTCGCGTACCGTCGAGCAACTAAGGTAGAAGTGTCACGTTACCCTCCACTCACCCATAGATCGCGTCCTTGTCGCGCTTGTGCACGAGCGGCTCGCCGGGCAGCGCGTGCGCGGGCGCGGCGGGCGGCGGGTAGTGCACGGGCGGCAGGTGCGGGTGCGTCAGCCGGTGCTCGTGGTACATCGCGCCGCCCTCCATGTAGCCCCCGCCGTGGAGGCTCTCGTCGTACTGGAAACACCATCACGTCACTGTTAGTTTGTTCTGTATTCTGCGTCTAACACTGCACAACTAAAACAGCGCTAGTTCGAGCTCGCGGTAACTATTCTAAACAACACATTGCAAGGCTTTTACTCTGAACATTTTATTTTTCAATAACCAGGGCGTCATGATCTTTGGAAACAAAGTCGTTTAGTAAAGAAAAAGGGCCTTAAAACGGAAACTGTTAGAATAGTAGTGGGTGTATAGACTATAGCTCAATTCCTATATCGCAATTACTTAATAGGTATACCCGCTAATAGATTTTTAACACAAAATAGAGTTTCATAGACACGTATATAACACTTGTTACGCAGTAAACTAGCTCTTTAATTTTTGTCATTGATGCTCTGTATCTATCCCGTATGTGACCCGGCGTGACGATATAATAATTAACTGATTGTAATCACAATTTCCCTACAACGATTTCTTATATCATGCATTACGCGATTTATAAAAACGCGGCATTTGATGAATGATTTAACGCGAGCTGGTCATCTTCCAACGCATTATAAATATAAAATCAGATAACGATGAGTTAAACAGATAGCCTTATCTACCGGATCTAGCTCGTAATAAACTGAGTGCATTTAATTTTCAATAAATTGCATCGCAATTACTGCGAGGCGAATTAAAACGTCAAGTCTCAGCAGTCGCGACGAACAGAAATAACAGAGAAACGGACGATACATCACTACGCTTTTTAGATAAGGCTTTTTGCTGTAAAACGAAGGGCGAAAAACTTATCAGTTAACGACTGAAAAGCGAAATAAAATAATTAAAAAAATACTTTAAAAAAAAAACAAACTACGGCATTACTACTCACGCGATGCAAGACTTTGGCTGTATTCTGGTGGTTACAATTAAAGTAATGAAAAAAAAAAACCGCCCAACGACTATTTCGATGAATATTCATTAAAAATAGCCAAGTCATTGTATGATAGCTATCTTCCATCTTTGCCCATCAATTAAGTCGGTGGAGCTTTTAAAATATATTCCCGGGCTTTTAAGGCAGTGGCGGGTTGAAAGGTGCGAGTGGCCGAGCTTTATTTCGACGGCAATTAGCCCTAATGTATGCGAGAAATGCACTTTTATTTAGATGTTTAAACGTTAATCGACTCCACGGAGAGATTCTAAGTGTTCATTCTTTCATCTACCGCTCTGTATTAATTCTGGACACCTCTTAAAATTTTATTTAATTTCGAGAATTTCTTAACACTAAAATTTTGTTTTACTTATGTGTGAGCCATTCTCTTGAATATTTTAAAATAAACATTCAGGTAATTTTGTAAATTGTATTGTTACGATTCAATTAACGCATTTTTTAAAATATTGATGTGTTGTTATAGATCAAAACATAATCAAAATATAATCAAACATTAAAATACATTTCAATTTATTATTTAGCTGTCTCGTTAGTCGGTCGGTCTCGTCGTCAGGTACTATTGAATTTTTTTTAATTTAGATTTTGTAATAGAGACCCGAAGTCTGGATCTGTGTCCGATTTATGGCAATAGGCTCACCACCTATTCCATGGGACTTAAACATAACTGGTGAACAGTGGGAACGTACTACACTCCTCTTCCTACCTCTTCGGGGCTTACAAGCGTGATGTTACGTTTTTATTATTTAGGATCAATATTTTTAAATTTATCACAATTTTTGTTTTATTATTTTTTAAATTAACATAATTTAATTTTTAATAAGCAGCCAGAAAGTTTTACATTATTATAAAATATCAAGAGATACCACAACTAGTGCAAAAACTAGTGGGTAGCGCACTAGCAATTCCACATTTGCAAGATTACCGCATTGTTCATTTTTATACTCGTTCAGTTAATGGCATTCAAGTTACGGTTCACCTCTGACTCCTCAAAATGTTATTACCTAATTGTGTATTGTCAATGTTAACTGTATGAATAATACATTAGTTATCTGCCATTGTTGGTTTTAACTTGAATAATCAACAACACTACAGTTATTTAGTATTTAGTTTAGTATGACTCAGTTTTAAGAATCTTTGGTATAATACTTACATGATGGTGCCTTGATATATAATTTATATTTATATTTCAAATATCATTAGTTAAATATTATATTAATTATTAAAATACGGTTTATTAACGCAGTATATGTCAGTGAAGTGACAGTTAACATCACACGTTAAATCTATATTGGCTGAGTGTTAAAAACAATTAAACTGGCTGTAAATAAAGTTTGATCGGTGTTTACGATAAAGATGTCAACAGAACTGCTGGTATATTTAATATCTTGTCTCAATCCTGACAACTCAGTCAAGACATGGACATCAAATTGTGTGATGATGGACGGCAACTGAAATGTCATATTCTGGATAGTGTGATGAATAATCACCGGCATTTTAAAGCTTACATGATATTTCTACTAAAACAATCCTCGTTAATTCCTATTGTAAAACTCATTAATTGCATTAAATTCGGCTAAGTTCCTCATTGTTTGCGATCAGAACCACCAACGTAAAAAAATTTAAATCACATTCCATTTTCAAACGTTATCAAATCGATTTTTTCTTTTTTAATTAATCCTTAACATTTAATAAAATTAAAGACAATATTAATTAACTGAAACAAAATTAATATTATCGCGTAGTAAAATTCAATTGACGACGAATTATTGATATCGTATCTGTGAAAAGTTTCGCAGAAATAATGAAATCATTGTTTGTAAATAAATTTCTTTATTTACAGTTATACATTATAATGACATTTAATAAAAATTTCACGGGTCAACCGCAACACGTTATCTAAGCCATTGTTATTATAAGATTACTCATAATTTACGCTAAACTGAACATTTACTGTTTTAATTAAGATATTTTAACTGTGAAAGATAAAATTACAGTTTATTTGTTTATGGCCCGTTTTATTGATGTAATATAAACATCAAATGTACTAGCGCTTGGTCCCTGGCTTTGTCTGTTTTTGTACATTTATAATTAAAATTATATAAGTTTTCTGATAAAGAATGTATGTTTTTTAAGACTTCTTTATTTATTTATCCTTTATGGCTGGTAACAAAGGAACTAAGTGTCAATTGGCATTTTACGTTTACCATGACAAATGTATTAATGTAGAACAGAAAAAAAGTTAACATTTTTAGGCTCAAAGAATAAGTGAAGACAGAAATTTTGCTGTCATTCTGTAACCCTCACTAGTTCGTAGTTTAAAATTGGAACAGCGAATATCTTAGTGAGTTTCCTTTATGTGTAAACAATTAAATGCTGACGCACTTTAAGGGACAATGTGGACAGAGCCAGGAACCAGGAGGAGGCACAGGTGCGTTAATGACGCTGATATCGATCCGCCGAAGCGCACCGTCACCGTTTTTGATGGCGGGCTCCACTCCACGCCTGACAGCCATTTTGAAATATAAAACGATGACCCGATATTTATTTCTGAATGTCAGGATTATAAAATACCTACACCTTACATGTACGTAGCGTAATAATAATAATAATTACTATTAGTAATTTAACGTAATTGTATTTGGTACCGTGTAGTTTTAATCTACAAGTGCGTTTCCCATGAATACGTTAGATAATATTTTAATAATATAACTTTTTTTTTAATTATACCTATCGCCGGTCTCAATAAATGTAAAAAGGAAAACTGTAAATATTTAAAAATTTACGTTACAAAGCAAGAACAATTACTGGTTAGGTTGTTTGAAAATATTCAAAATGGCGGACGTTAGGGTCACCATCATCAGATATATTCGCAATACAACTTCTTGACTTTGTGAATCCAAACTATGCAATCGATATTATGGTAAACATACACATATACTTAACATATTTATATACATAATTTTATGGAACTGGAAATCGAACTCGCGTCCTACGGCTCATCCGTCAAATTTACTAAACACTGACGCTATTTATAACTCAGTCTAGATATCTAATGCATGTGTGCAAAAACGCTTAACATTTTAAAATAATCCCTGTTACATCATCATTGCGACGGCTCTAACTAACACAATAAATACGCCGTAATGAGCAATGAAAACAGCATCAAAATCAGACCAGCCGAAGCTCACAAACAAAAGCCCTTGATGAGGAAGTATACTCATTTTCTAACACGCAGGAATAAAATCTTTTAAACAATACGATAGTTAAATCGCTTATTAGTAAGTTTACGGTCACATTACCCTTGCACTGGACTATTACTTACTGCACTGTTTATTCCCTTAAAGGTATTATTCTTAGTGCACTTACACACTCTCCACGAATTAGAAAACAGCATGAATTTTAAGGTTTTAAGATTTTCTCACCGTATTTTCGTTTACAGTTATAGCAAGTTACATTTAATATTAAAATACGTCTGTGCATGTCTAGATTCGAACCTAGATCTTCTAGAATGACTAAATTAGAAAGAACTAGTCTATTATTGGCGTTTTATGAAAAATAAATATTATTAAACTCTGATGGCTGTCAGAAGTGTTTAAAACCAGCGTGCGGGTATGAAAAGAGTTATGAATGTAGCAGCATCTAGGTCTGGAATGATAGAGATATCAAGGACTGAGTTGTCTGTCTACAGCATAAAGGTCTAGGCGTTTACGTACAATGATACAATAATTAAATTCTTCGTCCTTGTAATTTAATATACATTCGTATAAACTTAGTAGGTATTTTAAATGTTCCTGTTAAATGGGTATAAATATTTCTCAATATGAATACCCCATTGTTAGAAATATGAAAGGATTCTATTGATTTGCTAACACTGTTAGAAATAAGGGGAGAACATGTTAGGTTCCTAATTGTATTATTTGAAATGACCTCATACATTTAATTAAATTTAGGCCTGATTTCAGTAATCCAGCTGTCCCGGTGTCAGTTCCCAAGGGTTGAGTATTTGGTAATAATGTAATGAATGAAAATATAAAAAAATTTTCGTACTTGAAACTTTTTGGCCATTACTATCGTCTCCACAAATTTTTCTTTAACTACAGTTTAGGCAAGTTTTTAAAAGCTTCAATCTAACATACATCGTGTTTTCAAAATATTCTCCAATTTATACTTAAAACAGCTATAAGCTACAAATGATATTTTCGTTTAAAATCACCTTTACTTTATAGGTTATGGCCGTCGTGTCATACAGCCAACATGTATGTATATGTTTATATGTAAATATATACTTACGTTTATATTTAGCTGCCGACACAAACATCGAGTAACACATTATGTAAGTACATTTGCTTAATTAGAGGTGATTTATAAGCAAAACTGTGGTTACAGGTACAAGTGTAACCTATGATAATTTGATAGTTGATGGCATTGAATGAACACAGTCAGCTCAAGCTTTACGTACAGGAAATTATTCAAATTCAATTATAATAAAGTTTTCGTTATGCTCGGACAGTGTACACTACTCTTTAGCTTAGATTTTTTAATTTCACAGACAAATACAAAGAGAATAGAATTAAAAATAAATTGTTATTTTTTTTTCACGGCGTATTTTCTGTGAATTATTTATGGCTAGTAACAATAACACAAACGTTTTTGTTGCGTGTTACAGCTAAAACATTTTCATTACTAATTTACAATCAATTATTTACATTTCAAAGCATTGTGTAAATTCCACTAACGTTCACTCAAAACTAAAATTACTTATTCCGAATGTTACTTAAACATAATCAAAATGTACAAATCTGAACATATTTTGAAATATTGCGACCTTTGGAATTACAACTGCGACCCAGTTCAGCCACCATATTAATGACCGCACGATTTAAAGTCGCAACACGAGATTAAAACCGCACGACAATAATCGCAGTCGTAAAAGTCGCCTTAAATCATAATTACTTATTTTACTACACACTTGTATGAGAATCAAACGTTGTTATTGACACCGTATTACTGATAATTATAGGAAATTAAACTGTATTACAACGTCACAGGGCTGTTGTCGAGTGCGATGGTAGCGCGTTGCAATTAAAACATTGAGTTATGAATGCGTGTGTGTCATAGATATTTATGCAACTTTGACCCTTACGGGGATACGTTAAGGATGTCCGCGAGCGACACGCGGTGTGTTTACGATTTGCGTGCGCGATATGAAAATGGCGGCAAGTTAGGTATTTTTATTGGAGCAGTCGAAACAATGGGTGAGGCTGTATGGCCGTGTGTGACGCCTTGGCGCTATAAATACGATTTTATAAAGACTGACGTTTTATTACGTTGTAAATGTAAAGGAACACGCTGTGCTCGATATGCCCAATAAAATAAGCATACAAAATACGGCTTTTAATTCGAATGATACGCGGGCTTCGGTCTTTTTCTTTTCCTGTACACTTATATAGTTCCTTAAAAAGGCGAACGTAACATAAAATGTGAGGCCACTTTTTTCGAATTAATGACTCTTACATTGTTGGACTCTTTGGATAGATGCGTTTCGCTAAGACTCGAGTAAATATTCCGAATTATCTGCAATAATAAGCGCAATAGTACTTAGAGCTACTCATATAATTACTTCTAGTATATTTTACATATTAAACAAGGTTAAATATTAGTATGTACGGTAAATAGAAATTAGTAATTTAATATGATTGAATCTTGTATTGATTTTTATGAATTGTAAAAAAAATCGGCAGCCATTTTCGATTTCTTTCGATGGTGGGAAAGAGAACAAAATGTTCTAAAAATCTTTTTATTTCTAAATTCTACTTTTGTTTCAATACTAATAATATTGAATTTTATTTATAATAATTAAAAGAAAATATTACTTAATATGTATTATAATAAAAATGGCGATGAAACTAAACTTTGTAATAGCATATAGATAGATATATTTACACATGGATGAATATCTGCACATCATAATAGAAATACCTGGCCATGAATATTTATTAACAGTAAGAAATACAA
>DWJK01005841.1:0-10881 GCA_018248815.1 Croniades pieria auraria
GTACACTTCCTCGTTTCACCAGTTACTTTTACGTCCCATGGAATAGGTGGTGAGCCTGTTGCCGTGCACCGGGCATAAATCCAATAGCAGAGTACAGATATATTTTGTTATATACAGATAGGTAGCTGCATATATACTTTCGAAAACATCGCCTTTGCAATATTAGTCACCAAATTATTGTGTACAGAATCTCAGGAATAACTCTAGCGTTTTCCAGCCTTATAAAGAGTAATTATCATATTATTATGTATTTGGCGCCAAAATATTAATGTCGCCAGTTAATGTAAATACCTACTCGTGTTTTCGTCGCCTGGAAAATTATAAGACGTAATTAAAATTTGAAAATGATATCTTCCTCAATCACTATTCGGAAACAATTTAAAATATAAAAGTAGCAAAAAATATTTCCCTGTTGCAATTTCATAAATTTTTCTCTATGTTCAGAGTTGTTTAAATAATCAATTGAACCACACTAAGAGGGTGGAAACACATAATGTTGCAAAGTGCACTACTTCGCAAGCTTCGGAAAAGAAACAATTATTTCTGTAACTGCGGGGTTGCGAGCTGGGAAACGGTAGGGAGCCAGGGGTATTGCGCGATATGGATGTAAGTGAGATTTCCGATGTAATTATTAATTATTGTTATCGAAACAAAATTTACAAAATCTAAGTTTCGGTTTTTTAAAGTCACATCACGTCTGTAATCCCCGAAGGGGTAGGCAGAGGAATGCTGTACACTTCCACGTTTCACCAGTTACGTTTAAGTCCCACGGAATTGGTGGTGAAACTATTGCTATACACCGGGCACAATTCCAGCCACCGAGCCACTACTGGAAGTTCTAAATTAGAAAAATCTAATAGTACCCGAACCGGGATTTGAACCCAGAACCTCCCAATCGGCAGTCGCGCTTGCAACCACTCAACCAACGAGGCAGTCATGGATTTTTTAATCGATATAGACGAATGCTTTTTATGGCTTCATTGGATGCAAAGTAAGCTTTATGTGGTAGCAAATGTAAATAGAATATCAGTATGGTAGAATAAAATATTCGATTTTATTTAACAGGTGTTAACAGATACGTAAATAAAACATGTATTAAATGACGTGTGATTATACTTTTAAAACCCCTGTAACTAATGTATTACTGGAATGGAAAGAAGAGCTACAAGACGATTAAGACCTTAACTAGGAATAGCAACAGACCTATTGTTGCGTGTTACAGTGTTACGTGTAGAACGTCTTATTTGTCTGCCTACCACACTCTTCATACTAAGGCATACAATACAAAAGCCACTATTAGCGTACGTATGCTTTCAGACGGGTATCGAGATAATACGTCTTATATATTTATTTTCATTATGATAAATGTTTAAGTAAGTACACTAATGTCCTTATACATTTCGACCGTAGCTTAACCTACAGCGGCAGGCACCGAACGAATCTGATCACTGACCCATGAAGCAAACAGAAAGGAAATTTTCTTCTAGCTAGGAAAATACAATATAAATAACTCCAATGCCCCTACCGCCTCTACATCACCCTATGACAAAAGAGTTATCGGTGCGTTGAAAACAAAAATGGTCCACTGATTTATTACAAAGGCTCGTATTAGCAATGTTATTTAGAAAACTCTGGACATGGTCCTATTATGTTGCAAGTTTTGCATTGAGTTAGGATACTAGGTTGCATTACATTGAATTTCCGTAAGTAAGCCCAACTTCGCGCTTGTAATCCCCAAAGGGGTAGGCAGAGAAGTTTAGTATACTCCCATGTTTCACCCGTTACGTTTACCTTCATCAATGGAATAGGTGGTCAGAACATCACCATTCACCGGATACAGATTCCTAGTATATAGACATTTCTAATAGAAAATCTAAGGTTAGAAAAATCGATTAGCATAGGACCTGGAATTCGAACCCAGGACCTCTCAATCAGCGGCTGCGCTTTGCAATCACTCGACAAACGAGGCAATCAGCGAGGAAATGGAATTAAAATGCAAAATAAGCTCTTTTTTATCGCCTTTTACTGATTTGATGCCAGTATTCTAACAACGAAAGAGACACTAAACTGATGTTAAATTTACAACAGACTTTTCAACTTAGAGAACTGTGAGTAAGACATTAAGACATTTTCCCAAGTTAACTCAACGGGAGATACCTACTTGGCGAATCGAATTTGCGTAACATTAATATTCATTTAGGACGGCACTTGCCCCGTAAAGGTGAGCCGTGTCACCTCCAGACATACACCAGTTGAAGGGCAGGTCACTTTACGAAGAAGAGAATCATAAACTATATATCAGTAAGTATATAAATATATAACTGTTGATCCCTCTGAGACTATCACTAGGACTAGATACGACAGTCCGTAAATAATAGATAACTTAGAAAACTAAAAAGAGAAGACAAAGAAACTTGTTTCAATACAAGGAACTTTTGAAAACCAAAAAAAAATTCTTGACACAATATTTGATTCGGCAGAGCAGCCGTTTATAATCCCGAAATCAATCTGTGTGATTTGTGATGAACGTGAAGAGATGAAATAAAAATGACTCGTCGCTCATAAATCTAGCGGTGACGAAACCAAAGATTAGAACCTAGCAAGTGAAGCCAAAACTCGATATTGGGTGAATAATCGCCGCCACTACCGGCGCGGTAACCGGCCGGAAGTGCCAGATTTATACTCGCGTACCCGGGCGTACCCGGGTGTACCCGCCTGTGACCGGTCTGTACCCATTTATATGAACGTACCGTTACGTCGCCGCGTCGTATCCGTACTGTCGTCGAGTCGCTGCTCTTCATAAAGCACCCGATACGTCGGCTCGCCTTGAGGGCCACAATTTATGGTGTGGAAACGTCATCGGACCCCGTGTTTGGGGATAAATCATATGTGTTTGCTTAGTGCATGAGACGTCTAAATTTCTCGGATGTATGCTTGAACTGCTATCATATTTATGATTTTGGGGAGACGTTATTTAGAGTACAAAGTTTTAAATATCAATGACCACAAAAGTACATTCAGAGTTCACACTAATCGCTTTCGCGGGAAAATCTGTTGCTGGTACTGTTTTGTATTTGCAAGTTAATGACTTAAAGAATTTATCAAAGTATCTCATCAGCCTGCTATTGGAGCGGGTGGTTTACTACGCCGTCCAAGAAGGGACTAGCTGAATTCACATACTTTTAAATCCTTGGTGTACTTTATGAAGACCTTTAAAACATGCAGGTTAGCTATTTTCCTTCACTGCTACACCGAGCGATAATAATCTTGAAATATACGGTACAGATTACAAAAATTCAAAATTTTTTTACCCATTTCAATATTGTCAAACTAATTTAATCAACGCCCCTTAAAATTATTTTGCACGTACATATCTGCATGATATTAATTAAAACCACAATTACCAATTACATATGCATGTCTTACAGGTAAAATGAACACTACAGTAGGTACACATTAATATCACACCACTAATTCAATTCGCTTGTTATAAATAACTAAATAATGTCTAATTAATAAAAACAATCGCTTCTCAATATCCCGTTTCTTTCAGTTTCATCCCGGTGACGATTATCTTTAACTACCGACACGGACGCATGACAGAAAAATCCAAGTATTAGCATTATAATATTTTATTCACAGGTAGCACAGAAACAATCAGCATACAATATACCATACAACAAAAGGCAAGAATTGGGTCAAATCCCTGAGGAGAAGGCGAAATTTACGACTTGCATTGTCAACTAAAATGCTTATGCAACTGATTTCAAAACAACAATAAAACGCCAGTAGGAAGTCAGGTATGTTTATGCCAATGAAGATTTGCATGAAGTTTTAAGCTTTCACTTTTATTGTCGCAAATTAGAATAATAGGACCGTTTGAAACCGATTTCGGTAGTACGCCGCATTCTTTGACTGTTGTATTGAAGTGTCAATACTCTTTAGAAACTGCCTATTAATATAATTTTTAAGGAGACTAGTCATATATTAAATATTCTAAACTGGAGTTTTGCATATATACTTGTTTGTTGTTATATATTTGCTTTTCCTCGCGAAAATGTATTATGTTACAGGTTTTCTATGCAAAATTTAATGAAAAGTTTCATAATGATTAATAAATGTTCAAAACAAATACGTTTATTTTTGTGTGAACTGTCCCTGTAATTTCAAGTACTTCACCGTCTTCATCATGAGCCTGCTCCCGTCCACTGCTGGACATAAGCCTCTCCAATGGCACGCCACTGAGCTCGATCTTCAGCTCTTCGCATCCAACCACTGCCAGCCACTTTGCGTGGCTACACATGATGGATTCGTAATTGAAATTTATCACTCGGTGTTCTCTGCCTGCGTCAAAGAACTGGCGTGAAGATATAGTATATGTATGTAAAAAACCATTGTGTATCAATGAGTAAGTTACCGGCACATTATTTGTGTTTAAGCGTAACTAAACAGTGACGAATATGGATTTTCAGTTGTCGCGTCTCGCGAGCGCATCGTATATCGCATCGTCACATCTGTGTCTGTTTTTTCACGACTCCGACACAGATGTACACTATATGGTAATATACTTCTAGCACGGATGAGCGCTCTACACGTGTTGGTTTTTAAAAAATAAGTGTAATTGTTAAAAAAACGCACTAATGTCGCACCGCACGTAGGAAGCAATATATTATATGAATTTACTTTCTCAATAGACATGAACATGTTTATGAAGACATAATTGTACTCTAATGAATGGTTGCGAATTATTAATGAGAGATATATCGTAATTATGACATGTGATCAGCAAGGATTTATTAACGTAACATTATTTACCAGATTCTATTATTTAAATATCATTCTGTTTTCCCCCAGGGAGGAGGTCCGCAACCACGCGGTGCGGTGGAACGCGAACTTCACGTTCGTGTGCAAGATGTGCGCCAACGCGAACACAGGCGTGCTCGAGCGCGCGCTCATGCGCGTCTCCGTGCGTAAGGAGTGCAAAGGTACGTACACACACACACACACACACACACGCACACGCACACGCACGCGCACGCGCACGCGCACGCGCACGCGCACGCACGCGCACGCACGCACACGCACGCACACGCACACACACGCACACACACGCACACACACTCCACTTCACCTTACACTTACACACAGATATTAATCTCGATATAGTAGTCTTTTGATAACACTGTTCGCCCATATTGATCGGACGAACAGAATTTCTTACAAATTGTCGTTTCTTAATTTTTCTGTCTTCACCACAGAGTACATTATTATGTCAAAACTAGGAGCAGCTAAATCTGCACCATAGATTTGTAGCCTCCGTCGAAAACGCAACAAATTCAAACTTAAAAAGCTACGAAACCAGTATAATACAAGTGTAGTGGTTTTCTTTACATACATATGTATGTATATATGTATGTATATATGTATGTACAGACCAGGTCGCTTACGGGGTAGCCGTAGAGCGCGGAGTGCGAGCTTATAAGATTAATCAATTATTATTATTGTTATATTGAGTTATTAATTTTGTTTATAAACTGTACACTCCCCACCGTACTCAATAAATATTTTGAAGCTCTTGTGTGGACCACTACCGTTGCTCCCAGTGGTATCGGAAAACACAAAGAGGTGCTCGTCGTAGTGTTGTGATATACAGTTACTTGAGTTAAAGATATCGAAATATCGTTATTGTTATTGTGAAAATAATTAATCTAATCGATAATTAGTTCATCTAATTAGTTTACACGAGTATTCATGTATCTATTGTATAATTGAACTCTTTAATTAATTTGTAAGAGGGGTGTTTCCGGCACTGTTTTATGTAAGTGTAAGTCACATCTCGCCCCCGGCCGCGGGACCGCTTTGAATTTACAAGCTAAATGAAGTAATTATAATACTCTTGCCATACGAGCGGTAATGGAGGAAGTTGGTCGTTGGCAAAGATTCAACGCGCAGTTAACAAGTCGGAAGTTTAACTCGCGGTGAGATAGTTCGCCGTCGCTAACTTTGAGCAATTTCTAAATATGAGTTATATTGTTGTCGATATTAGAATTTCTAATGTTCTTATTATTATTTTCCATACCTGGATATGAAATACGCAACCGATAACATTTGCTAGAATTTTCTTTAACATGTCATTATCAGTCTTTAAGTCCACTCATGGGCTTAAGCTGTAACTCCTAAACAGTTTTTGCTCATTATGCTCTTCCGTATCAAAACTGTATAACGAATTTATATCTGACGCGCAACGAAGTGTTCCAATATTGTCCTATTATATATTTTGTACGCAATGTTTGCAGGCGGGCGCTCGTACCAGAAGCTCGGCTTCTGCGACGTGAACCTCGCGGAGCTGGCGGGCGCGGGCGAGACGACGCGGCGCTGCCTGCTGGAGGGCTACGACCCGCGGCGGCGGCAGGACAACTCGGACGCCGTGCCGCGCCGCCGCCAGGACAACTCCGTGCTCAAGCTGCGCATCAAGATGAGCATGATCTCCGGCGATCCTCTCTTTAAAGTGTGAGTCGCTTACTACTTGTATGAGTTACTATTATTGTGTTGCGAGTCCAAAAAGCATCAGTCGGACACTATATAAATAATACTATATCCAGAGATAATTGGATCTACAGGGGCATATATTATACACATCTGTTCTTACCGAAGGACATCTGATCATATTGATAAATAATTACCACATGCGTTAGTACATAGTTTGAACGGACCGCGGCTAATAATGGACTGAGATCTGAACGAAACCGCGAAAACTTATATAGTTGTTCTTTTAAATATCCTACATATTATAAATGCTGTGTCCATATTGCAGTCCGGAGCGCAAGCAGGAGTTGGCGGAGCGCGAGAGCAAGACGGGCGGCGACAGTGGCTCCGAGAGCGCGCCGGCGCCCGACGACGACTGCGCCTCCTCCACCGCCAGCTCGGGCTTCGGCTCGCTTACCAAAAAGAAGAACTACGGTAACTACTGCACTGCACATATTTTATCTATTGTTATTATATCTTCGATCCGGATCTATGGTACATTGGGATATACAGACTTACGGCTCGGCTCACAAAATTAATGAAAAAAGGGAGCGTGTTCAATAATTAAATTAGGAAAATTTCCAACATACGTTTTCTTAAGTAACTTTCTTTGAAGCATTTCATTAATGGACATACGTAAGGCAACTGCGTGTAATCAATTATTATTAATTAGTGTATCTGAAAGGTAAGACAATTATTCTTAATGTTTTCAGAAGGAACGCTGAGCCAGCCCCTCTCCTCGTTGCCGTCTTGCGAGCTACCGTCGCCGGACTCGGACGAGCCGCCGTTGGCCACCGTAGTGCCTGATCATCCAGGTAAGAAATGGCCACATTGTCCCGTGTTTGTATAGATATATGTTTATATATACATATTTATGTATACATGGTACCGGAGCACTACCACTCACAATACTAACAGGTATCTTTCTATAGAATCGTAAACAATAATATTAGTTTCGTATAATGTTTTAGGTTTTACGGTATCGGTGACGAGCAGCCTGCCGGCGGGCGGCGCGCTGGCGGCGGGCGCGGCGGGCGCGGCGGGGGCGGCGGGGGCGGCGGGCGCGGGGGGCTGCGCCACGTGCCTGCAGCAGCAGCACGCGCACTCGCGCAACTCCTCCAACACGTCCGGTGACATGAGCAGCAAGGTGCCATCATTGTATTGCTGGGGAATTATAAAGCTAATCGGATATTGTAGGATCTTTTTAACATCGGGACTATTAGAATCTCTATATTTTCAGGGTTTCCTCGGCGATGCGGTCTAACTAGGCCTAACTAGGTCTAACTAACCGTTTACTTTTTACCTGCTCGTATGACGATATGTGTGCATGTAATGAGTAGCGAACCTAATGATGTTACGGTATAGACACATGTTACACGCGGGTACGATAATGTATCGGACTTAACGCGATGAGGGATAATGAAGACCGTTAATATTTGGATTTAAACGTTATGACGTCTTCATTGAGTAAATTCGAAAGAGCGAAGTTCTTCATATAAATCGTTTGTTTGTCGCAGGCGAGCGGGTACGGCAGCTCCGTGTCGGCCGCCTCCGCGCACTCGCGCCAGAGCTCCGAGGGCGACTCCGCCGGCGACACCCGTCCGCACCACAACAGGTAGCAGCCCGCTTACTTCGGCTTTTAGCAAACCTGCCTCACTGCGTTGTCTTCTTTTCCATATATTTATGGTAATAACAAGTTGACAACTAGTTTTAAATATTTCTTGCTATTGCTACGATTATTATCAGTCCGGAGTTCGAGGCGATCAGTGTTACCAACTGTTACGATACAATCGTCGCGAGCACCTTGCTATCGAGTACTCGTGCAAAGTTCGCCGTTCGGCCGCCGCGACGTGACGCCCCCACTTGTACAAATCCGGTCCGCTTCATTTAAATTAACATTCGCGTTCAGCACGTCACTAACTTTTTTCATTTGGCCGTATTTATTTTGCTTAATTCATATATTTTTTATTTTATTTTTATTTTTTCGACTCCCCCCACCCCAATCTCCCGACGGTTCCGCAGCGTTCGCGTAGAGCGGACCACCACCACGACCACAACGCTATACGTCCCCTCCCAGGGCTGCAAGCACACGGGGCGCGCGCTCGCCAAGCTGCTGCTCGAGAAGACCGTGCTCAGCGAAACGTCCGACCTGTACCTCACGCCCAACGCCACGCTCACGGCGGCCGACGCCTTCCTCACGCCCGACGCCACGCTGTGCGCGCCCGACGTGGTGCCGCGCCGCGCGCTGCTGTCGCCCGCCAGCGACGAGTACAAGACGCCCGACTGCACCATGCTCGACGATCACTCCTTTGCGATGCCCACCTACTTCGACCAAAAGAAGAAGGCGGTCTCGATCATCGGATCCGTAGTGCAACCGCTCACGAACTTCCAAATTTTCAAGCAGAAATCTCTCAACACGATTCCGGCTCTCCTCGAAAAGAACAAGAAGAACGAGGAGTTGTTCACGAACTTTCCGTTTTTGACCCCCCTGGCGCACCGGAAGAATTCCACGTCGACTACGAATCGCTTGTCGGGATGCATCGAGGATGAGTTTTACTGCATTCCGTCGGATCCGGAAGCGGACGCGGGCTCCACGGAGCGGATAGACGTGCGCCACAGGTTCCGTAGCGTATCCAACCAGGCGCTGAACGAGGAGGTGTTCACGTCGACCCCTAAGGGCGAGCCGGTGCGCCACAGCTACACCGCGCACACGAGGTGAGTGCCGCCGCGAGTCGCTTGCACCCCTCCTGTCTCTCCCGGCTCTCCCGCCTTGCAGCGTTACGCCCGCCGCCTACTAATATTTGTTTCCAGGTTTTGGGTTAACCTCTTTGTTCTTCTGTTGCCTCCTTCTTCATATGTTGATATTTGGTTCTGATTTCTTTTATACGTTTATTTTAGCCCGGCTGGTTCATGCGATTTTTGTATTCTTTTGTATACTTGTCATAAGTCTATATAATTATATTTGCATTTCATCTCCTTTAACCACGATTAATATACATTTGTATTTTTCTTTCATTATCAACATTGCAAACAGCTAGAAATATGAATTAGTAATTTAAATGAGGAAATGGGGGGAGCGACAAGTTTCCTTAAAATTATTCGTGGACAAAGTAACACTATTAATTTCGTACGCGACGATGACGTCGGCTCGGCTTCTTGCATATTAAAAGGTTCGAACCTACTTTTCGGCCTCAAAAGACTCGACAAGGTTTTCAGTACATTCGGTAGCCCCTAGAATCCGATCGGAGTGCGCAGAGTGTAGCGCGAGAGTGACCGACGAGTGTGGCGCAGGCGCGAGGCGGAGGCGGGGGCGGGCGCGAGCGGCGCGTGCGGCCCGTGCGGCCCGTGCGGCGCGTGCGGCGCGCGGCGCGACGGCTCGCTGCCGCGCCGCTCCGCGTATACTATTAGTTATTACAAATATACTAGCGTTGTCCCCCGCCGCCCCGAATGTTTCGACATTGGAAATCATTTGGAGGGCGGGGCAATGCGTGTACATTTTTCTACTTGAGTGTTGTCTCGTATAGATGTTGTTCTGTAGCTCGATATTCGCTTGAGGTTTACTTCGACACGGTACCGATGTTGCCGTAGGCAAGTGTTGAAAGTAAACTAAAATATATTTATTAGGTCTATTTATTATTATTGTATTTAAATATTACCCTTGTTTTTTTATTATTATTTGTTATTATTTAATATATTTTTATTTATTATTATTTAATGTATTAGACAATATGAAGTGAATTGAATAAGATCTGTTTGAAATTCATAATTATATAATGCATGAAATTTGTTCATTTCTCTATTTAATATATGAGAGCTTCATAATGCTTCTGGTTTTGTGTTAGAGATGTTTGCATGAACACTGACCTACTGCTTCCCGTAATCCTGCATGTTGTGCGATGTATCGGTCGTCGTTGGTGGTTTATTCTGTCTTTCGATTTGAAATACGTATGTCAATAAATTTATTGATTACATTAGACATTTTTCATTTAAAATTTTTCGATATTTTAAAGTAGTTAAAATTTTCCTTCCGCCCTAAATTGTAGTATAGTTCTTGGCCTAACATTAGTGACGGTGTACATGTCGCAGCCAACTATCTTAATCAGTAATTTGGTTAATAGCCTAGGCCGTTACGACTACTCTATACCGTATTAAAAAATAAGTCCTACATAATTTTTGTTGCTACCCCCAAGTAACATTAATAGAGAAATAATCACAAACAAGTAAATGAATTTTAAAGTGATGTGTGAAAGTAAAATAAAAATACGAAAATGAATAGAATGACAGTTTTATTTATAAAATTCATAAATACGAAATAAACAGAAACTACTGAATATCCTATCAGCCTGATGTTAAGAC
>DWJK01005842.1:0-10881 GCA_018248815.1 Croniades pieria auraria
CTGTTGGTACCTCTGATTTAAAATAATAAAATAAAATTTTTAAAAAAGTTGTTGGTGGAACTATAGCAACATGTTACCACCATGAATATTTAAAACAAAAGTAACTGCAGACAAGTTCTTACATAGGGACAATAGTGAAAGTGCTAATGAAAAAGAAGGATAGATTTTGAATTTTTTGTTAGGTTATTGATTTACTAGATTGGCAAGGAGCACTCAGTGCCAAACGTCCATTGTTACAGAGCTGACAAGCTTCCTCTACATTCAATGTTCTCTTTATACCTACACACTTATTAGAATGTACACCGAATTATATGGTCAAGTTAGTTAAAATTTGATCTCCGTCCATGTATGAGATTCCATGGATGAGAAGGGCATTCATGAAGACACCTTCATGCATCCATTTTTCATTTATGTCTCGAAAGTCTACCGTGCATGGGAACTGATATAATAATAATAATAATTGTTATTAGTTGAGTGATTTTATCAATGCTAGCTAAACTATGGCTAATAGAAGTTTTGGCAAATGGAACAGTCATCACCATGGAAGTAACATCACACCTGCATCTTCCTTAAGACATTGATAGAGGGCTGTAGTAGACTCCCATGATTCACCAGTTACATCATTCATCCTATAAGGGAATAAGTAGTGGCCCAATTGCCATATACCTCGTACAAATCCAGACTACAAGTGACTACTAGGAATTTTAAGTTAACAAACCCCATAGCACCCATCCTAGGAATCAGACTAGGAAATAAGTTTTTAATACTAACTCTGACAATTATATTTCATTGACAGTTATATTATATGTCATTTTCAGCTAATATGTATAAAACATACTTAACGGCCTCGTTTGTTGAGTGGTTGCAAGCGCAACTGCCGATCGGGAAATCCTGGGATCAAATCCCAAGTCGGGTACTATTGGATTTTTCTAATTTGGAATTTCTAGTACTGACTCGTAGCCTGGAATTATGCCCAGTGTATGGCAATAGGCTCACCACCTATTCTATATGACTTAAACATAGCTGGTGAAATGTGGGAATGTAGTACACTTCTCTGCCTGCACCTTCTGCGATTACAGGGGTGATGTTTCACTTTTTTATGTATAAAACATTATGGCTTATGGAATATGTGTTCTTTTCTTTGACAACAGGAATGAGCTATTTTAGTAACTGCTTTTATTTATTAATGAACTAATTAATATATATAACATTATAAAATTTCAGGTCAACCTCAAAAAGATAAATATTGCAGCTGAACAGTGCTTCAAACATCAAATAGAAAGTAACAGCTGGTGTGAAGCACTAGAATTATGTCTATTATGTATAACTCCAAGCCAATACATATCTCCTAATATGCTGAAAGATATTGTGAAAATAATTATGGTAAATGTCTTTACATAATACAATAACTACATATTCCAATATTTCCTCGCAATCATGCTGCTTTTGAATAATAATAAGAAACACATTTAAATATATAATTTTTAGCAGGTCTCCACTTTTATTGTCCACAATCACTAGAGGCATTTCTCCAGATATATAATAAACACTGGCTGAAAACACACCACAAAGTCTGGCACCAATATTGACTTCAAACAATCCTGACATGTTCCACCCACCTACTTTACATCTCACTTAATTATACGGTGCCACACAGTAAGGCACAAACTCCTGCTTATCACATATTCTAGTAAAATGTTCCAAAGTTTTGTCAGTGTAATACTTCTATATCCCCTTTTCTAATCCGTAAACTGCATTAAACATTTTGATTTACTGCCAAATTCTTGTCTATGGTTTTACAGAAGAAAAAAATGTTTTCTGTACATCCTTTCACTGATTTGAAACAACAATGTACCTCATATAACATTCCATCAGACTTCTGCATTGTCCTTTCAATTATTGTACTATAAATTTTAGCTGCCAAACTGATGAGTAACTCATACATTCCTTACTATTAATTACATAGGGATGTAAAAAAATTTGTTTAAATTGAATGAAAAATTGTTATAAACTTTGAAATGTTTTCTTCTACTTACAGAATGCACATAATGATATTAATTCTGGATGGACAATAGACTATGTTTTGAAAAAGTGTCAACATACACTCTTACTTCATTTTAATATGCATCTACCTTGCTTGGCCAAAAGCATAAGAGAATGTTACCAAGATTTTCTTGTATCACCAATGAAACCTGGCTGCAAGGAGAGCATTGTTGGCTATTGTATTGAAAGATTACTATATGAAATAAGTGAGGATAGTCGGGACGATACACTTCTTGATAAACCAAATTGTAATGAAACAGGTGTGAAAGAACTACATTGGAAAAAGGCAAATCTTGAACTGTTTGAATACTTGATAAGAACAGAAAGGATTAAAAGATTGATGTTAGTTATGGAGAGTATTATCCACTTGCTGCAAATTGATTTAGCTTTATTACATATTGGGTAAGAATTTTTAATTACAATAAGTGGAATACCAATATTTAATTATCAACATGATCCTGGCATGGAAACAGTAAAAAAGAGTGGACTCAATATAAGCCACATAAATACAAAAAAAATCCATTATTGTACAATGAAAGCTCATTATTTGGGGGAGATACGTTCCATAAATATGCCGCGAATACAGAAACCGCGAATATGAAATGGTAATTAGGTAATCCAAGGTTCCAAAAAAGTAATATGTATTTTAAAATAAAGTGAATTTATTGATAAATTAGAAATTATAATCAATCTTTATTGTCAATTTTAGGTAAAGGTTTAAAGAATTTTGTAATTTTTTCTTGCTTTGCCAGTTTTAAAAGATGTTTAAATTGAAATTGATATTCAGACGTAGCACTAAAACTTTGTCTTTTAAACATAAGGCTCCTTTCCATAGATGGATCAATTTTCATAAAATAATCACAGAGTTCATTAGCCATTCTTAAGCCTTCACTCAAGTTTTTTAAATTCAAGGTCATGTTATCACTGCTCGTTAAAGTCTCTTCTTCAGTCGCGAATTGTGGCAGCGACATTTGATAATTACCTTTAGACTAGTAGTAGTAAGGTTTGTTTTAGTGTGATAATAGTCCATTCGTTTACATCGTTCGTTTCGTTCATCACTTGCTTACATGCCGACGCATTAATAAAAGACACCGAATCTTTTTGCGTTTACCGTGAATAAGAGATTTTTAGCCGCGAATACCGGAACTGGTTTGCACTTTTTTCACCCGCAAATATTGAAACCGTGAATAAGGAGCTTTTACTGTAATATATTTGGTGTTTAATACATGAGTCTTAACTTCTAAGTAACTTCACCTAGTTTTATCAATTTTTCTGATGCTAGTCTAAATACATCAAAGATTATACGCTGATTTTTAGGATATTTTTCTATAAACATATAATAAACAGTTGAAAAAAGAGTCTTAGAGTAGTTACATGTGATTGATAACATCTGACATTACACCTTGGTAATAAGCAACATAGCTAAAAGAGTTAGCATGTTGAAGTGGCAGTGGGCTGGTCACATATGTTGTAGAACTGATGGTCGTTGGGGCAGACAAGTTCTAGAATGGATATCACGGACTGGCAGGCGTACTGTGGGTCGTCCACCGACCCGTTGGACCGATGACTTTAAGAAGGCGACTGGTAGTGGCTGGATGAGGTCTGCGGAGGATCGAGTATTGTGGCACACTTTGAGAAAGGCCTATGTCCAGCAGTGGAACGGAAAAGGCTGACATGATGATGACGATGAATAAACAACATTAACATATTAGCACAATCAATAATTTCTTAAAAATTAAGCTCAATGATTTTGTATTTCAAATTAAAATGAACCTCATATTTACCTAAACGGGGAAATTACAAAAGATTATTAATAAATAAAGTATTATCAGCATAATATATCCTGTTACTTTTCAATAAATCACTCCTACAATTTGCAGGAAAGCGAGAGGAACGTTATTACACATCAAAAGAATGTGTGGATTTAAAAAAAGTATGTGCAGTATAAAGATTAAATGTAATTTGTTCTCATTCTTAAATGCTACAACTTGATTAAATTTTAATGATTTTACTTTTGTTAATGTTCCTCCAAAATAAGTATTAGGGATGTAAAATTCAAAGCCCGTACTAATCACTCGAAGACCATAGCTGTGTTACCTATTGGTCAAGGAGTAAATTATGCAGAAAACTGCACACCTTAGGGTTGTAGTCAGTGTTCTAAAAAGGTCTACCTACTTACACTTGACGAGTGTGACAGACTATCGCCTTAATCTTTTTTATTCTGAGGAGAAACCTGTGTCTAAGTAGAACTTTAAAAATATGAATAGCGGTGGGAGTGGCCGCAATTACTATATTTTATTATGGTCTTCGTTCTAAACACATAAATGCCTGCCTTCTTATGTAAACAATCATGGAATATATGTTCGATACTCCTTAAAGTATTTCATGCGCGTTATTTAATCAACAAACTGCTGTAAGTATTAAACGTATTTACAGACGCTCCTCCAATAATTCTTCACATTATACGCGATCTCAAAAACAGCTCATAGCCTGTATCTTGTGGCCCAAAGGAACCAAATATGGTACAGTTTCCATAATATGCGAAAATATAATGAAGCTGTATGCATACTTTGTTCACCTTCAGTATCCAGAGGAATATATCAAAATAATAGCCGTGAGTTCAATATACTTATAATATTTCAAAATAAATTGCAAAATAGTAGAAAACCATCTGAATATCCTTTAATTTAATAATTGCAAATATAAATCAATAATCTATAACGAACTAGATGCCTTGATATTAAGTTTGCACCACTAATTTAATTTTCAGTGCTGGATCAATGTGGTCATCAACATGTTTTACATTAGTGAAAGTAATTATCAAAGTGACTTTCCAAATACATCAGGCAATTGCAGAGTGTTTAAAACACAGTTCTATAAAGTGATGACAGGTATGTATTTTGTGCGAGGACTTATTCGAAAGAAGCTGGTTGTCCTATCATGTTTAATAACTGCAAATTTATTTACAGATTTACCTATAGAAAGTGTAACAAGAATATTGGAAAGATTGCCGTGTTTTATGCAAGTCCTCATCGGAGAAGATATTATTACCCAGTCAGTAACGGAATTGGATAACAATATTTTGGACGCTATTGATTGGTGCATTGATAACCCAAAATCGAAAGATTTTGCTTATACAAAGGATATTACTAAATTGCTCAGCCCCTGCATAGATACTAAGTTAGAATCGCAGCGATTGTTAAACGATCTAGCGAAAAATTGCAGAACGTATAAAACAACCGTTACGAATAACAATGTCAGTCACAATACACCTGTTATTCTTTACCCGAAACAAGGTGAAAAAAAATGCAACAAGAAAATGTTTCATAAAAAATATTTAGGGAATATATTATTAATGACATTGAATGCATATTTCGAGACTTATAACTTGCGTAACTTGAAAATTGCCCTCGATAGTCGTGATTTATCGGTCAATGCCCAAAATGTACATCAATGGGAGATACCTTTAGATAACTATTTAATTACTACCCATTTTGTAGGCAAGTATAAAGGTATAGTAGAGCGTTTAATTTTATTAAAACAAAAATTAATTAAAAATAATGACATACATTCGAGAAACCTGTTAAAATTAATGAATAACTATTGGAGCTGACCAATTAGCCCTTTACGTCACATAGCTTGAACATGGTTTCTAACAAATACGGTTAAAATGTTCAAAATTCAAGAAGAATTTAAAAAGCTTCCACATACGTACGGACATTTGACTATATGACATTAATTATTATACAGATAGACAGAAGGAAAGTCATAAAATTTTAAAATATCTGCTAGCATGTGTTTGGTGAGAAAAATAATATTTATCATTATTAGTACCCTATATTATCATTAACAAAAATTCAAACAAAAAGTTAATAGTAAATACAATATCGAACCGAACATTTTATGTAGTCTTGAGTTCAATCAGAAGTTAAATGGCAATTTAAATCGTATTAAACTTACATTCAGTTCAAGAAAAAATTGAGTTAGAAAATGTGGACATCTGCCTTCTCGCCGAAAATTATTTGGCAGATTATCACTTGCCAACTAACGTTTCGCAGAATTTTATTTCGCCGAATAATTATTTGCCAATTTATTTATAATGACACTTTTCAAATGGCCAACTTTCAAGTAGCGAATGTTTCAGTTAGAGTAATATTCATTTAGTTGCATCTTGTTTACCAAATGATGTATTAAATAAGGTTTATCAGCCAGCCAAGGATTATCAGCCTATCTTAGTCCACTGCTGGACAAAGGCTACCCCTACTGCGTGCCTGTGTAGTGAAACAAAAGCGATTTGGTTTTGGCCGCGGCACGCTCGCTTCGCTCGCTCGGCTCGTGCATTGTTGGTCCCTGTTCTAACCTAACCTAACCGATTCCTTTCGATTTCACCTAAACTTCGTTCCGCACTTTGAAATTTTGCAAATGTGTATGTAGATTTCTGTTGTTATACTTATTACTATTATTTATATTGGCTTTTAGGCAAAAAATATACAACTAAATGAATATTACTCTAACTGTAACATTCGTTACTTGAAAGATGGCCTTTTGAAGAGTGTCATTATCAATAAGTAGACAAATGATTATTCAGCGAAATAGAATTCTGCGAAACGTTAGTTGGCAAGTGATAATCGGCCAAACAATGTTCGGCGAGAAGGCAGGATCCCGCCAGTATCATAAAATGTAATATGTTTCGTAAAACTAAAAACATAAGTATAAAATATGTACAAAATATGTTACCTCACTGATAGTCATGTTGAGCTCTGCTTCGCACGTTCCATCGTCTCTTGGTGTTATATTCAGCCGCCTTCCGATGTTGATCGTCTGATATCCGTCAACGGGCAAAGTCGCACTTAAGTATCCCTTAATTTCTTCGGCGTTTGGTCTAGATTCTAGATGTGCTATAATTTTCAGATGCCAATGTGCGTCTACATTTTCCGTATATGTTGTCAGAGATCTGATTATAGCACCATTAAAAAATTCTATAGACACCGGTTTCCTGAAAGATTATAAATATTAATTAGGCTTTATATCAGATAATCCCTGACTTACGTTAGCTAAAAAATTTTCAATAAAACCTCAAAAATATAAGAGGTATATGCTGCATATTCTACCAACTTTTCAGCCCAATTTAAATTTCCAAGTATGGCGGGAAAACTATTTTGTTACACCAAATCTAAAATGGCCACCGGTTTCTTTCATCACTTCGAAAACAGGGTAAGTACGCTACTATTTTACATTACTAATTTTTTTTTTTAAATCAAACCTTGTTAAATTCGTGTTATAAAAGATCCCTTATTTTATCTTAATAAATACATATAATGCAGAAACCCCCTATGACCATGTAAGAACCACCGTTTTATCGAAAACATTAAATCGCTGCCTACGAAACACTAAAAAATAAATTGTATGTGTAAGGTATTAGCCTTCCATAAAAACAAATTTGAAGGGTGACAGGTTTTGAAGTAGTTTCGGTCAATGGACCGCTAATAAACAAATAAAATATTAACTTAATACCAAAGTCCAACTGATGGGAACGCAGGTCCCCAATCCCAGCTGAAGGAAGCCTGCATCTTGCGGAGTTGGTTGGCGTGGCATTCGCCGTTATAATCTTTGGGCACGCACGCCGGGGCCGTGAAGTGTTTCTCCGAGCGCACGAGAGCTGCTTCTATTGGCGACGCAAAATTAATCTTCAGCTCATTCGAGCCTTCCTACTTATGACAAAAGAATAATATAATAGTGAATATGAGTATCGATAGATGCAGGTGCTGAGGGAGACTAAGACTCGACTATATTGACCAAATAGATCAGATGCTGACCGTTCGGGAAGTCGAAAATCCCTGAAACCGGAGTACTTCTAGTAAGAGAAATGAAAATAAAAAAACATGCGAGGTCTGTAACGAGAACGGAATTCGGTGGTATTTGCCTACCTCGTGAGGGACCTGGCATGACAGTATAATGATATTGTTATCTTTATAAATTGATAATACAAAAAACTCACTTTGAGGTACTCCTTGATATCAAAAACATATCTAACGAACATATTGTTGGTGGAACCGACCGGAGAGTCATTCAGTTCGATATAAGAGATAGTATCTACTCCTTCAAGCACTAGCTGTGCTGTTCTCGTATTCAGCTCATCTTTGTTTACTAAAAAATAAACGTTGTATAAATTTAAATGTTACATTCAATCCATTTATAAGACTTATCGCTGTATTTGTTGAGTTATTGTAATATCACGCCTGTAATCCCCGAAGCGGTAGGGAGAGGAGTGTAGTGCACTTCCACGCTTCACTAGTTACGTTTACGTCCTATGGAATAGATGGTAAGCCTATTGCCATACACCGGGCACAAATCCAGACACCGAGTCACTACTAGAAATTCTAAATTAGAAAAATTCAATAGCTGCCGGCCCGGGATTGAGCCCAGAACCTCCCGATGGGCAGTCGCGCTTGCAACCACTCGACCAACGAGGCAGTCAAAAATTAATGTAATTATTTCTAACAAACAAAAGTTATTGTTTGTTAGAAATATTTTTTTATATAAGTACATTTACTCTTAATTAATTTGTTTCTTTGTTTTTTTCTTTACTAAAGACACCTTAATAATTTGATGCATAATTGGCAAAACAGACTTCCCCTAAAGTTGCAGAAATAACACCATAATCGTTTTTCTATTCGAGACAAATCCTAAAGAAATAACGCAAAGGGCACTATCGTTTATAATGATAATAATAATAACCAGAAACATGCAAGTAAGTCAGGCTCACTGCGGCCATAACAAATAATGTTACCAACCGGTTATCAGATAGCCGCTGCACCGAATATCAAGCTTAGTAGACTACGCAAAATACTCTGGTGACCGCTATGCTAAATAGCGAACACGCGCGGTACACTCTACGCGGCATACTCTGGCCACCGCTATGCCAAATCATAGCGAACAAACGCGGTATACTCTACGCGGCATACTCTGGTCACCGCTATGCCAAATCATGGCGACCGAGCACGGTACACTACGCGGCATACTCGGGTCACCGCAATGCCAAAACATTATCGACAATGCATAATTCATTAACAATAACAATGCCTTGTTACCGAAAAACCGGCCTGTGTAGATCCAAGATTCATGAGCCACCCATCGAGTTAGCACATCGTTAAAACCAACGAGTACGTCCGGAATGACACCAGCTTTACGTAGATCGGAATACACGCCACCGGGGACAGATCCTGGCACTGAAATCGCTGCAAACAATCGACCAGAATCGTCAATATATTGTATTATATATTATAACATCACACTTGTATTTCCTCGAAAGCTTATGTTCCCGCATACGCTAAGTTTTGGCTAATTACTGGTATGTGGTATAAAACCCTAAATATTGTCGATTTTTAATTAAATTATTATTCATTACACTGTCGTTAAAATGTTTCTACTTACAAACAACCATAGTAGGTATAGTAAGGTATTTATAACCTATATTTATAAGCTGTTAATACGCTGTGAAGTGGCAGTGGGCTGGTCACATCTGTCGCAGAACCGATAACCGCTGGAGCAGATGTGTTCTGGAGTGCAGACCGCGGCTTGGCGAACGTAGCGTGGGACGCCCTCCAGCTAGATGAAGTGACGATATACACAAAGTGGCTGGCAGTGGTTGGATGCGAAGAGCTGAAGATCGAGCTCAGTGGCGTGCCGTTGGAGAGGCCTATGTCCAGCAGTGGACGGGAGTAGGCTGATGACGATGCTGATGATTTATACGCTAGTATACGTTACACGTTTATAATCTACTCGTATGTATATATTAGCTAAGCAAGATACAATAAGATAAAACAAATGTTCATTATAATTGCAATATTAATATGAAAAAGTATACTCTGCCTATCCCTTTAAAAAGTTGTATTACATTGTACTAATTATAGTATGAAAATATAACTCACATTTATTTTGATTCTCCAACGTCCAGTTAACATTGCTGTTTGACGATACGAGATTTAATTTAGAAAATGTACTACAAAATGTAAGATTTATATTTACACATAACAACAGTATCACGAAAGCTGTCTTATCCATAGTCAAGAACACAATTTACTAAAACAAAATATATTAACCACACAAAAGAGAAGTCATGTCGATAATATAATCTTAGCACTGAAGTGGCACTTGTTTTCTAATCGGAGAGGTCAGTCAAGCCGAGTGATCTCTGTCGTAATGATGTAGGTAACCAATTCGCGTTATATCGATAACAATATCCAACATTATTATCACAGACTAGCAGGAAATTTATTAACGCACGTTTTAATGTTTTGTGGCAGATGTCAAACGACACCATTAAAAGTTATACTTTAAATTTTTTTTATGTTTTCAAAAACCCTCCAATGCAGGCCTATGTCCAGCAGTGGACTTATACTGATTATAATGAATTATTTCGAATGTATTTTACACGTAAACGCAAAGATTCAAACATAAAGATGTCGATAAAATATTTCTGTAGATGTCGATATGTACAAAGTAGTTGTTCGAATTGTTTTCGCTGTTTATTTATTATTTCTACAGACATTTAATGCGCCTAAACATATTAACACAGTCAGTACTAGAATTATCTTGTTCTTCGGAATAAAGTGTTTCACGGGATCAACTGTTGTATTTTATCTCCGATAATAATCTCGATACCTACATCCTTATGACAATCTTCATTGACAGCTATTGCATACTTAAAAATAATAAATAATAATCGACCCATTTGTCATTCCACTGTTGGAATATGGGTCTCCTCTCGTATTGAGTTAGTTAGGGCCATTAGTCGGCCACGCTGGCCAAGTGCGAGTTAGCAGACTTCACACACCT
>DWJK01005843.1:0-10881 GCA_018248815.1 Croniades pieria auraria
TTTAGGCCGGGGGTGGGGGGCGCGCGCGGAGTGGAAGGGGGGAGGGTGCTGTAGCGTACATGTATACAATAATGCAGTGGTCTGCAGAGCGCTGGCAGTAGGTACTTGAGAATATTAGACTATACACCAATTGAAAGAAAATGAGATTGCTTTAAGATTGTCACTGATGTAGCTACACACAAACACACACACACATATATTTTTTTATTATCATATGCTAAGCTACCGTTTGACCCTGACGGTGCGCGCAGACGCGCTCTAAGACGGAGCACGGGTGTCTAAAAAAAACCTATTCGCTCTCGCTCTGAAGCGTCCTAGTCCAAGGTCATATAGTAGGTAGAAGAGTGCAGTACACTCTCAAGTTTCAATAGCTACGTTATGCGTGTCATATGTATATATCTATGTATTAACACGTGGAGAGAAATCTCTGTACATTTGAGAGAGAGTACCTTTGTGATAGACTTGGTACAGTTGCAGATTGGCGAATAGGAGGAGAAGGACTTTAGGAGGGAAGAAAGAGGACATGTACATGTATATGAAATATATATTTTAAAATTTCGTATAGGTGTTCAGTAAAATACGTCCATGTTTTTCAATTGTGTTATTTATTCTCTTATTTCGTTTCAAATTTGCTTGTTCGATATATATTTTTTATGTTCCATCAATTTGTAATATCGACACGAAAAGCGTTTTGGTAACAAATAACTCAGTGCTATAATATATTTAATAAATTACGATTGCAATTCTATCGCTAATAATACATTTTAGGAAATTACCAAATAACTATGCTACAAAAAAGGGAATGATTTCTAAGGTTTTAGCGATTGCTGCAAATTGGATTAAACTATGAACGAATTAGCGCGTATATTTCACAATTTTTCTGTTATTACCTGACTTTTGAAACACGTTGCTGTGTCCGTGGTTACAAGGGGTTGTTAGTTCAAATTATTCGGATGTTAAACGGCAATTTTAAAATTATTAAACTAAATTGAAGACTAAACAAATGAACTGTATATGTGCCAAATTACTTTGTCAATAAAAGCATTGCACATCCATTGGTAATGTTATGTAGGACTTGTTTACTCAGTGCGATCACATTTTTTCTAATTTTCTAAAAATCACACCAGATGGGCCAATCAAAAATTTTGATAGGGTTCAGTATAGCTGCAATATACAATATAAACGTAACATAACGCCTGTAACACCTATGGTGTAGGAAGAGGAGTGTAGTACACTCCTACGTTTCACTAGTTACGTTTACGTCATATGGAATAGATGATGAGCCTATTGCCACACACCGGGCACAAAATACTATAGACAATATATTGTATTATATCATCATAAACCTTCCTATAGTATATATTATAGCTTCGTCTGCGACGACTTTCATGAATTGTGTATTGTCTATGGGCGCCCGTTTATATTATCATTAGTCTAGTGAAAAAAAATAACAAATGGCGGTTATGCTTGATAAAAATGATACCTTTCATCTACTATTCTGTAAGTGCTATTTATACCGTTCTTTTAAAAACAAAACGTAAAATCAAGTCTGTATTTCACGAAGGAATAGGCAGAGGAGTGTGATACATTCCTACGTTTCACCGGTTACGTTTACGTCCCACTAAGGAATAGGTGGTGAGCCTATTGCCACACACCGGGCACAGATTCAGACTCCGAGTCACTACAAGAAATTCCAAGTTAGAAAAACCCAATAGTACCGGACCTGGACCCGAATCTGGCGCTTGTCGATTAGCAGTAGCGTTTACAACTATTGGAACAACGAGGCAGTCCACTAATGAGTAATCCTTACTTTAAATGTATCATGATCTTTTTTCTCAACTTTTACGGCAAACAATTCTCCAATCTCTTTTTAAGTCGATAGCAGTTAAACAGCAAATGGAAAGCGCTCACAAACCTCTTCTCTTTCTCCACCAGATGGATATCTACGTGCAAACTGCGAGCCCGATAGTCCACGAGGTGCTAAAGGGGTACAATGGTACTATCTTCGCGTACGGGCAGACCGGTACCGGCAAGACCTACACCATGGCGGGCAGCAACTCCGCCCCAGAGCTGAGGGGCATTATACCCAACTCCTTCGCGCACATCTTCAGCCACATTGCGAAAGCCAAGGACGATGAAAAGTCAGTCTTCTTTTCTCTTTCTTCTTCTACGTATATCCAGTAGTCCAAGTCTTAATGAAGTTGTGTTAAGACTTCAAGGCATGGATTATAGCTTTTGAATGCTAGCTTCAATTCTCACCAAGAATAAATATTTGTGTGATGAGCACAAGTATTTGTTCTTGGTCTGTGTGCAAAGAATATCTATATAAGTATATGTATATTTATATGTATATATGTATGTGGATTACCAGCCGCCTGGTAACCATAACATGAGCTTTCTCGATGCTTAATTTGGGATCAGGTGGCGTTGTGTGAAGGTATCCCGAGATATTAAAACAATCTCTTCTCTCTTCGACCAGATTCCTCGTATGCGTGACGTACTTGGAGATTTACAATGAGGAAGTCCGCGACTTGCTCGGCAACAACCCGCATCAGAGCCTGGACGTGAAGGAGAGGCCCGACATCGGAGTGTTCGTCAAAGACCTCACCGGTACTGTCTCTTACTGGATTGTGGGTTGCGAACATATCTGCTGTTTGCATGGACAAACAGCAGATATGTTCGCAGTCACCAACTATGTCATAGCCATGTTCTATATTAAATCGTCTCAAACACAAAATGGCGGCCATCATTAATCCTCTATATCACATCGTTAGCAAATAAAATGAGGTCATCTGTCGTTCCAGGCTATGTAGTCCACAACGCAGACGAGCTGGAGAAGATAATGGCAGTGGGCAACAAGAACAGACACATCGGTGCGACCGCGATGAATATCGAAAGTTCCAGATCCCACGCTATCTTCTCCATCACGGTGGAAAGCAGCAAGCGCGGTGCCGACGGCAAGATGCACGTCAAGATGGGGAAGCTCCATCTGGTCGATTTGGCGGTGAAGTTCATTTTTATTTAGCTACCTAACTATAAGAATAGATCGTTCTAGAAATACTGGATAAACTTCAAAATACTAGAAAAACGGCTACGCTAATCAGAGTCAGAAAGCTGCGTTGAACTACAAAAGGAGAGGTGATGAAAATATTTCAGAAAATTGCTATATATAAGTTTGAAGTTGAAAACTGCACCCAACTGACTGAGTAGTAAAGTTGATTTTACCTTGCCATTTCTTTGTAGTTTCTTTAATCTTCAGTTAAGATTTAAGACATACGTACATATATCTAAAGAGATAAAATGCATTTTTGTATCTCAATTGTAAGATTAATTAATCTTGATCGCTGGTCATCATTATGTCATCATCATAATCTAATCCTTCAATACTCTGGTCCCAGGGCTCCGAGCGGCAGAGCAAGACACAAGCGACGGGCACGCGTCTGAAGGAAGCGACCAAGATCAACCAGTCCTTGTCTGTTCTGGGCAATGTGATATCAGCGCTGGTGGACGGCAAGTCTACCCACATACCGTACAGGAACTCTAAGCTGACGAGGCTGCTGCAAGACTCACTGGGTGGCAACTCCAAGACTGTCATGGTGAGAAATATGAATATTTTTTGCTTTTTTATTGGTAATCATCAGCTAATTATTAACCAATTAGCACAAAGGTCATACTATTCTATGGTGGATAGGGTTCCGAGTTCAAATCCGGCCATTCTTGGATATGTTATTGTTATAAACTCGTCTTTTTGTGTGTCTGTTAGTTTCAAAAATTAGCCTTTTTAGCTGTTAGTAGTAAATATTATTTTTAATTGTTTATCACCTCTTTCTACTTTGAAAAGAGAAAAGAGTTACACTATGCATGCACAATACAAAGAGTTATTTGGAACAACAAACCGGAATATTTATTCGAAAAACTCCGTTGGGTCAAATATAACTCAAACCGTAGTCTTCGTCTAAACACAATAAGCCGTTTGGAAATCCCAGCACATGAAACGACCCGCTATAGAGGATGTTTCAGGTTCGCTGCAGCAAAAATTTGGAATGACCTGCCTCTTCCTTAAAAAAAAAATATGAGCGTAGAGAGTTTCAGAAGAAACTACAAATCTGCATTGCTTAAGAGGCAACTTGCTGTAGAAAACCTGAAATTAGCCTATACCAAATACTTGTCTTTAAAAGACTACTTCTAAATTAGTAAAGTTTAAACCCCACCAAACACACACACACATGCACACACGCACACACGCACGCACGCACACACGCGCACACGAAAACACGCGCACACGAAAACACGCGCACACGCGCACACGCGCGCACACACACACACACACACACACACACACACACACACACACACACGCACACGCACACGCAGGCACGTAAGAGTCTCGAATCCATAACAGTAGAAGTTTATTTTTTTATTTCTTTTATCTCAAATAATATCTAGTGAATGTTGATTCTTTTTGGCATCATTATGTATAATGAGTAGCAGCAGGAGGGGACCCTTGTTTATCAATTCCCGCATAACATCCCAGGGAAATTGGGGTGGCTGAAAATCAGCGCAGCTCAGGATCGGGATCCTGGTTCTGCATTAGTCACTTCTGCTGAGTCACTTCCTTTTGCTCTCAATAATATTAATTAATGAACTTGAAATAATTGATACTTTTTTATTTGTAATACTTTTTGAGGCAATAAATCATTATTATTATTATTACTTATTCATCCAGATAGCGACAGTGGGGCCTGCAGACACGAATTACGTGGAGACGATCAGCACGCTGCGATACGCCAACCGAGCGAAGAACATCGAGAACAAGACGCATGTCAACAGCGAACCTGGCGACGCGCTGCTGACCAGGTGATAAACCCACCATCTAGAATAGGTACAGCGTTGGTGGGAATAGACCCCATAGAAGACCAAATTGTTGATATTCCCTCACAGTTGTAAGACTTAACCCTATGAAACCAGTCATTGAGGGTCGACCTTTTCATGGACTGGCTAGTGCATTGGCGATGACTAAACAGTTAGTGGGATTCGACTCTATAGTGGACCGATTTGTTCACATTCGATCGTAGTTAGGGAGACTTGACCCTATAAAACCAGTCATTGAGAGTCGGCCTCGTCATCGTCTGGTATCAATATATTATAATGTATTGTCCAATGATTAAACAGGTAGTGGATCTCAACCCTATCGAGGACTGGTTTGATAAGTATCCAATGTTAAATCTGTGGCCAGTCAGTAGGACTTTTTTGGACGAATATTGTCTGATTGGACATGTTACCACCATTATAAACCGTTAACCAGGAGAGACTATTTCTAGCAGCAATTTTGTCCGTCACTTAATTTCTTTATTCCAAAACCTATGTACCTATATAGTGCAATAAAATATTCGAGTTTATATGTCTATTCTGCCAGGTTCCAACAGGAGATCGATCAGCTCAAGAAGCAATTGGAGGAAACGGCAAACGGTGGGTTTAAATTTTTTTAAACTGTCAATTATCTCTGTACATTGCACGAGTACTAGCACTATGCCTGTATTTCTCAAAATGGGTAGGCAGAGGAGTGTAGTACTCCCTGACTTTTCATCCGTTGCTAGTCGCGCTCGCAACGACTGAACCCACATCCTATATTTTTATACATGTTTTTCTATAGTAATAATAAAATTCTTACACAGTTCATTGTTATACTGATGTCCTTCAGAGCTGGAGGAAGAAGGCGAAGAAGAGGAACCGACTGAAGAGGAGCTGACAGACGAGACCCTCACAGACCCCGAGCTGGACTCCTTGGACCCCGAAGAGAAAAAGATCAGGCGCAAAATGTTAAGAGAAGAAAAGGTACGGCTTAGGGCAAAATAGTGTTGACTATACAACAGTATGGTCGAGAATGAGCCCCGCATAATGTGACGCTTGGTGTGTACAGAGTCAGCACACACTGGAGCGTGCTGTACTGTGGGTAGAGCACTATGTTCTCACTCAATAAGCGACAGCTCACAGGGCGTTTCTGACCCTTTAGTTTGTGACTATAGTTTTAGTATGACATGTTCTTTTGTATTTATTAAACTTTAATTTTAAGTTTAGCCAAAAATAAATATTTCTTTTTACATGTCCTAGGTTTTAAACTTAGTATTTTAGATTTATCGAGGGTCGAATGGGAGCGTAAATAAAATTAGCTTTTCCCTTAGCAGTCCTTAGTATTTGAGTTATGAAAGAGTTATTAATATTATTTAGTATTTTTATAGGAGATGTTGAACCGGGAGAAGGCGCACCAGGCGAGGAAGGTGTTGGAGGAGAAGAAGGCGGAGTTGCAGAGGACCAAGTATGATATTTGTTTAATTTGCCCATGGCTCTATAAAAAATATTATATATGATACAAATAAAGATACCTGGCCTATAAGTAATCTAACTCTGTCTAATCTGAATGTAACTTATACTGACCTAACCTAACCCAAACTAACCTGTTTAAGAAATTATCTATGATTTCCATTTTTAAAAGTCTGTCTATTGCAAACTGTGTGGTGTTCGAAGTACTCATAGATTTCCAAAATAACATTTTTCGAATTCATTACATACTGAGGGTGGTATGTTTTGTTTTCATTTTTATGTCATTATTCATATATTTGTACTTATATTGTACAGTAGTAACATGATTGTAATCCTATTCAAGACCATCTTTGAACTCTGGTTTGTACAGCAACTCCTTGATCTGACGGTGGAATGGCTTTTTCTAATAAAATTCCATTCTACCTACATTTAAGTAAATCATCTAATTTCGTTAAAGAAAACAACAAGAGGAGCTGAAGGAGAAGCTGTCTCGCCTGGAGTCCAAGGTGCTGGTGGGCGGGGAGAATCTGCTGGACAAGGCGGACGCCCAGCGCCGGCTGCTGGAACAGGCCGCGAAGGAGCTGGAGCAGAGGACCCTCAACGAGCTGAGGCTACAGGAAGACTTGCAGAAGAAGGAGGTAGATGCTGATTGTTTATTCTTTTGTAACAACTAAAACTATGGAGTACAAGGGTAGCTAATTCTGTCTCATTATTTCAGCATGGAGTATAGGAAGAACAAATTATTAGGAGATTATTAATATGTCTCTTACGGGATAGGCAGGGAATACAGAATGCCAGACATCTCTATCGTTACAGAGCTGACCTGCTTCTTCTAGATTTAGTAATGTCTGTATATTATTATATATTTTATTTTGTTATTGTTATTATTGGTTTTAATCTCCACATGAATAGACTAAAACTGAACCGTTAAACTTTGCTGAAACAAGCTCAAGATATCTAACCTATAGTGGAGATGATATAATTATCACTATCACTAGCCTATTTCAGTCCACTGCTCGACATAGGCCTCCCCAATGAACGCCATCGCGCGGTATGATCTGATACGTTATGATATCCATGAGGAGAGGGTAGATGATATTAAAATAATGATAGAACTGATCCTAACTATCAAACATTTTAATTCCCTGCCACAACTAACTCCTCACATGCAGGCCGAGCGGCTGAACCTGGAAGAGCGCTACTCGAGCCTGCAGGAGGAGAGCGCGGCGAAGAGCCGCAAGCTGAAGCGCGCGGTGCAGCTGCTGAGCTGCGCCAAGGCGGAGCTGGCGGACCAGCAGCGCGAGCAGCAGCGCGAGATGGAGGGAATCTTGGACGGCGTACGTGCGCTGCGCCGCGAGCTGCAGCTGGCTGACCTCGTGCTGGACGCTTATATACCCAAGGAGTACCAGGTCGGTGGATGTGTGCGGGCTGACTGAACTACGTTACTTCCACTAGCGGCAAAAGAGTACCAGGTGAATGTACCTGCTTCAATTTATATAGAGTTTCAGATCGGTGGATTGGTTCTAACTCGCGTGTGTTTTTTCTACTAGTAACTGTAAAAACTTCACTGTATCGTTGGTTGAGTGGCTGCAAGTGCGACTGCTACGATTAGCTTGCCTGGGATCTCTCGATAGAGATTACGGATTAGCAGTAATAATAGTTCAAACTCTATTTCATATAAAATCTTATCTATATCTTTAATTCTGACTAGTGCAATTACATAAACTGTAGTAATATTTAGCATTCAATAACACTATATAGAAATAGAAGACATGATTAATTAGATCACACAATACACATGCACGTAAGAAACACACCACACGCACAGACACAAATACACGCACGCACACACGTCCACACAGGCGCACACACACTAAGCATATTATATTTGTTAGTTAAAAAACATATTATATATATTATTATTGTTATGGATTAATTACTAAGAGATTTGGAGGATAAGCGGGGCACCCATTAATACGGGTTACCAACCTAGTACAGGGGCCCTTCTACCAGTTTAAATGTAACTTTTAGACAGTAAATAAATATTTTATTTTTATTTCTATTTTCATATTAAAGTACATTACTATGTGAAAATATGCTAGCATTAAATGATTAAAGAACATCATTGATTATATTATAGATCTGTTGTAAGAGACGTGGCGCGAAGATATGTACGTATTAAAGAATTATAGAACAACATTGATATAAGATCTCTAAGGGTGCAGACATTTGGCACTCCATGTTCTCTGCCTATCCAGTAAGGGACCTGCCGTGATGTACACATGTGTGCGCAGGCGCTGATCGAGCAGTACGTGCACTGGCACGAGGCGCTGGGCGAGTGGCAGGTGCGCTGCGTGGCCTACACCGGCAACAACATGAGCCCGCCCGCGCCGCCGCCCCGCGCCCGCGCCCCCGTCGTAAGCAGCTCTCGTCCACTCTACCCGACACCGCCGACAGAGATATAAAAATATGCTTTTTATGGAAACAAACATACATGCTATTATTTTATTTTTGATAACATTGCATTTATGGGTATTATTGGATTTTTCTAATTTAGAATTTCTAGTAGTGGCTCGCAGTTTATATCCGTGCCCGGTACATGGCAATAGCCTCACCACCTATTCCATGGGACGTAAACTGGTGAAACGTGGGAGTGTATTACACTTCTCTGCCTACCTCTTCGGGAATTATAGGCATTATGATACGTTACGTTTTTATTTTATTTATGGTGACATTGCCTTTTAAAAGATGAAAAACTATATTAGTGATACGTACGCAGAGTTATTTTTCTTCATTGCTAATATCAAGAATTTTGAACAGAAGCATTACCGTTCCAGATGGAGCCTCCGGACCTGTCAGACCGCTACCTGTCGTACTCGTCCCCGAACTCCCGCGCCAGCTCGCGCCTGGCGCGCCCGCACTCGTCCGCCGTGCCGCGCGCGCACTCCGCGCTGCGCCAGCGACAGTAGCACTCATACACACACAAACAGATACATAGACAAACAGACATACAGAGACACTTGGACGGCCACTCGCACACACAACACGTTTTTTTAAACGATGCTACACCTTCACATATGTATGTATGTCGCTGCTACGTCATAATTAAACCAGTATCATAGTTTTATGACATCAATAACCCAGCTCAACATATGTCACTATTATTTAATTTTTTATCATCAGTTGTGCTGATATAATTTAATAATGATACCCCAGTACAATTGTAAATCAAAATAACCACTCGCCACAGTCTCTCTGTAACCCACAGGCACTTTAATGTGGATTGAATATAAAAAGAAATGATCCATCTATCATAGCTGGTTGGATTTTCATACAAAAAAACAGTAATGAAATTAAAATAAAGTCTTTTTGTTTCCTTGATCTCATATACATAAATGTGTACTATTATTGCATAGTATGAAGAAATTTAAAAAAATGTAATTGGACGTTTTGTCATTGACTGTACGTATTCCATACTAAAATTTAAAATGTGAACATTAACAAAACATTAAACGATTTTTCATGCAATAACTTTTCTTGCTAACTATACTTTTGAATTATTTTTACTTTTATACGTGATTTTCTTGTATATATTGTTTCAAGATATATATTTTAGCAATTGGGTTTGATAACCAAGAAAATACGACCGTGTTCCTTCAATTGCTGTGTTAAATCTCTTGTTTTATTTTATCTTTTCTTATTCTATATTTAAATATTCCGTCAAATTATATCATCGACACGCAAATGGTTTTAGTATCATAACAGCCAGAGCTATGTAACTTATAATTATTGTCAATATTTTTATACTAAAAGTAAAAACAACATGGGCGCAACTAACCCACTAATATTAAATCACATATCGAAGACGTGAGAGGTATATATGTCATGTATGACAGCACCGTGTGCGGTCTCGAGCGTGGCTATAGACAGCATATTGTAATCATAATATGCCTTGCTGTAATATACATTATTACAAACCACAGCCGGTAGCTATGCTATAATATATATATCTGCGGTCATTATCTGGGCAATATGTCTTGCTGTATGAAGATATTTAATTCCGTATTTTAAAAACGCACGTCGATCATTTTACTCAAAATGCACGTGTCAGGAAACAAACCCCGGAATGGAGGTTGACGCTAAGACTATAGAAGCTGCTTTAGTTTGACCAAATATTCAAACAGTTATAGTGTAAATGGTTATTTTAGGTCTTTTATTGTGCGGATCTCAGAATTAATTATCCAAAGATATATACTTTGCTTGTTTTATTACACACCATGTAAGATGTATGAGACTATTCTTCCTCCTAATCTTTCTCCCTGTCTTTTCCCTGACCTCCGGTTTCACACCCTTGTCCCACCTTTCCCCTAGCTTCTCCACCTTTATCACAGTTTTCGTCTCCCCCTCCCCCCGCGTCCTTCTCCCTTCGTTCCACTTCCATAACTCAGACCCCCCCCCCTCCGCCCCCCCTCTCCATCTCCCCCCTCCCCCCCCCCCCCCCGCGGCCCACCCCGCAGCCCGGTACCTGTGCGATCCCGTAGCACTTCTATGACTGCCATT
>DWJK01005844.1:0-10880 GCA_018248815.1 Croniades pieria auraria
TGTATGTATGTATATGTATATATATATATATATATATGTATGTGTGTGTATATATATATACATATATATATATATATATATACATATAGCATGCTTTACGCCCGTGACTTTTGAAAAGATTGGAATGTCACATTGCACAGTTATATTATCAGAGCATGGTGTTTATTGTAAAATATTATGTATATGATTAGTTTATAGATTGATTTGTAGGTATAGAACTGAGAACAGATATGTATGTAATCGAAAATTACGATTGCAATTGAAAGAAATACGTATATTAAAAGTAATTGTAAATTATCTTCTTGCATCACTAAGGCATTACGTTAAAAACACTACATTTTACCACTATGTTCATCCCACATTTGAATATCGCTGTGTTTTCAAAGCATTTTTTCGTCAATCGTCTTGTATAGCGTTGCGACTCACTTTTTTATTGTTTTGTCACGTTGGTTACATCGAGTAACAATTTTTAATGTTATTAAGCACGTCAGGTCTGTGAGAGGAGATACTTGGCACTCGATGCTTTCTATCTTCCCCATTATGAGATCTGACGTTGTGGTTTCAGAATAATAATTTAGATATATTTTCAGAATACTTGAGATGGCAGTGTTATGAGCTGGAAAAATGTTTTAGAAAAGCGATAGCAAATTCTTTAAATAATTCATCGATATTTTGATTTCATTTCACATCGTCACTGACCCTTTTCTTTTTATCAAATATGTTAGGAAATTTACTTCAGGTTTTCCAACGAGAAATTATGTAGATAATAAAACCTGTAAACACGCATTTGACCCGCGTGGCTTTAAGCCTTCTCATTATGATGAAGATTAAATTTTGTCTCGATCCGAAATATTGTCATTAAAAATAATTTATTGTGATACGGTAAGATTTGAACATTGTAATGGATTAGCCATTATCTCCGCTGTCAGTGGCGATAATTTCAGCGACCTGTTATCTGTTGGTCCGTGGTTGGGATTCTGACTGCTGAGCGCAGTGTTGTGGTTTCGATTCCTATCCAGAACAAGTAAATGAGCACGATTTGCTATATCTGGATGTAAATTTATTAATATAAGGGATGATACGTTAAGGAATTCAAATACGTATGTTTTCTTATTATGACTTATTGGTGTTGGGTCTGGGTTCGATTTCATGAACTAGTTTTCATGAAATTAATGCTTCGGGAATTTATTTAAATTAGACTGATCGCACATAGATACAAATATGGTGTTCAAGCTGTGCTTTGCACATTGATTTATTTTATATTACCGCTAAGCAATTGTTTTTATTGCTTAAGAATCTGTCAATAGTTCGGGTCTGCGCTCGTTGCGCTGCGAACACCTGACAATCCAGGAATTAATAGGGTTTATTTACATGTAATAATAATATAATTTATTGCCTCTGTTGGTTGAGTGGTCGCAAGCGCGACCTGATGAATCGCTGATCATGAGGTCCTAGGATCGATTCCCGGATCGGGCAAAATATTTTTGGGTTTTCTGACTTGAAATTCTCAGTAGTATCCCGGAGTCTGGAATGGTGGCTTGTACCCGATGTATTCCAATGGGCATACCCTAATGGTATGTAATAATTTACATACAGGGTTGTAAAATATAATGTGAATTTATGTAGCGGTACCACACTTTTCTGCCTACCCCTTCGGAGAAATCACTATATTCAAAACTAGTATATGTCGGGTGTTTAATGCTGTTTTATTTCCTTTTAGATTTTAGAGAAGCCCTTTCATGCGAATTGTCAGAGACCAGCGCAGCCAAGCGTTAGATAGTTGGATGTCTGATAACTTGTTCTGTGATTAATGGCAAACCTCAGGTCTATACTTTGATATTATTTGTGATGCCATAATTCGTGTTTATGAAATACTTTGATCACTTGATTTGGGACACTCTTTATTTAAAAAAAAAGAACCTTAGAAAATCTATGGAGGGCTGACAGATAACCTGACAGTATAGTAGCGCCTTTGTACAAGCTCTTTAATATTTAACGGAGGATAATTTTTTTGGGATATATCAATATGTCATCCACCATCGTTAAAAGTCTGTTGTAAAAGGTTATAATTTTTTAAATTATAGTATCGTACTATATATATAGTCGCATTGAAATTAAATTTCTTCATATTGTTCCAATCCAATTTAAAGTAGCCCTAACAAGTCTTTTCTATTCTTTGAAATGTTAAAGATTTAAGACTTTTTTTTAAAATATGCATTGCGCTCATACATTCGTTCGCGCTTGTTTTCATTAAACTGAAGTTGTGTTCATCGGTTAGCCTTCCCGACATCCTTTTCACGATCATCGATCGTCAGTTGTATACTAGTTGTAATGTCGTTAGTGATGCAAGTCTTTCAATTAGAGGGAATTTATGGAGGTGGAATGGTAATTATATTGTAAAAGCCTTTGTAGGAATTTGTCTTCGTAGAAGTTTAAAATATAGCTGAATAAAGTTTTGCTTTATTTCAATGTAAAAAATTCGAAACTTTTTTATAATTTTTTGATTGTAAATAATTAAGTGGTAGAACAGTAAGTACGTGGGTAGTAACTTTGTAAACTTTACAATGGTATAGTGCAAAGTCGATGCCGTGTACATATTTCATGTAAATATATAAATATGTCGGATCGGCGGTATTATAAGCATCACCGCCAGAGTGCGGACTAGTAATTGGATAATCGAGCAAAGCGAAACAGTAAATATACTATAATCACTTCCTGTTAAAATGTTAATATTTAATTATTAAACAATTTAGCTTTCCTAGAGAGAACGATCCGGGCAGACAAAACGCGTAACAGTGCCTAGTGTTGAGGATCCGATTTCTAAGACTGCCGAATAGCAAGTCCCTCTCAATCCAGCGCCTCTCCACCAGCCAGGCTCTGTTCTAGCACGATGTTAAGCGAATATTGACGACATTGTGATGGCGTTGCCATTTCTCGGGTATTGTGCTGCGATTCGTTTAACATCCATACTAATGACCGTCTCTGCCAATCGTTTAATTAGACTTAAACGTAAAATGAAACTAGTAAATAATTCGCAAAATGAATATGTGATACAATACGAATATAATCTATTTATTGATGTATTTACAGATTAGCATTTTGAAGCAATAACTTTTTCAGATACATCGTTTTCATACAATGAATTTTCAGATACGATATGATAAAACTATCCAAAAGGCAATGTTTTGGTACAATTTTATTATATAGGTATGATTTAGGTTAGTTTTGTTTTACTGCCATTTTAACAATTGGCATTAAATACTTCCAGTTTTTATTACCGCTCGAAAGTAATAAAGTATTAGAATCCATTCGACTCAAAAACGTCATCGATTTTTTAATTAACTATTTTTAAATGAAACGCATATCAACTTTACATTAAACCAGTGAATGTACATTCGATTAAAATTGACAGCACTATGAAGTAGTTCAAAAGCTTACAAGAATATGTTTTTAGTGTATTTTCTTAAGACGACGTTGATAATATACGCTTTTGCTAAACATAGCTTTCAAGTGTGTGAGTCGGTCCGTACGCGTTCTTTGTTACAAATACCATTTGATAACTGTTCGGGCTGAAGAAATTTTAAGAATTAGTGTATTTCGCGAAAAGATCGATGTATAAAGTATGATTATGTCTTGTGATGTAAGCTTCTAACATTAGCTTAGGGTGTGTGCACATCTGGCGTTTCGTTTGCAGTGTTTTTATATTTATTATGAACCTCCTCCGCTCATTTAACAGTAAACGTCGGTGTTGACATTTACATGTTCATGTAGTTACATAAAATACGATAATATAGATTTAAGTAAACGTTTACATGGCGATGGATTTTTCTGTTCAGGTTCCCATTGCGTGGTTTTTTCCTCTCTTGTCAAAGAATGTTATGAGATTGTGGGTAACGCGTGGAAATAGCATTTATTGACACGCGATGCATTATTCAGCTGCAGTTTTAGTGTGATTGCTTGCTAAACTATATTTGTTTGCTATGATCACTTTGTAACGCCCTTTCGCAATTTCCATGCCATGAAAATGTTACTTTAAAAGTGTTCATGAATCATAATTGAATATCTTCTCGTTTATTGCAGGCAAAGCTTTCGTAACGTCTGCGTCGCCGCTCATAAAATGATTTAGTATGTTTTGTTTTTTAAATAACATTTACAAACTTAAATATGCCAGATTGTCAGTGTTGTCGAAGTTCTATATATTTTTTATAATACATGTTCGTTTGTTAATTTTTTCGGAAAAGCGTTTTTCCGCAGGTTATGTAAACTGCCTTAGTATTGTCTTGGCACGCTTGTACGCACCCTCTATTCTCGACTCGCGTACATGTTTCTTCTTTATGTTTATTTTTTCGCAAGTCTTCAATACAATGTTTTACGTTTAGTTAGATTGTTAATATCGCGGTATATTCAAAACAAATTATCACAATATGTGATGCTGTAATAATATACGACGTACTGAATACACTCAAACGAAAATGATATTTTATTTACTCGGGCATGATTGCACGTTGATAATATTCATTAGTGTAACTTTCTTAAATATTACATACAACATTTTATAAATGTTGCCTAATCTCGTAAACTCTGTATCTGGAATTTTCCTAACATTATGTATAAGTATGCTGTTTTGAATTTGAGAGTATTGCCATATTTTATCATTATTGGCATTTCATAAACAGCCACACCAACAAAGACAAGTAATCGCTTATATTCAAGCTCATATTGAAATTGTCCAAATTATGTCTGAAATATAACTAAATCTGTTTCAAATAACGAAGTTAAAAGGTAGAACATCTTCTGCCTTTCATCATTGTTATGGATTTCGTGGGTTATTATTATTATATCCTAGTAATGCATACACTTGCTTGACAAATAGGCGCTTTGCACATAGTTTTATTAACATTGTCATGCCAGTAGGATTGCACACAACCTGCATGTACATTAACACAGTTTCGCAACTGCTAGTCAGCCGCACTAAATTCGTGCGTTTTAATTACTCGCAATGTATCAATCCTGATATTGTTCCTTTATATTTATTTACACAGCATGTTGGTTTTTTGGTAGTGAGTAAGAATACATACATATTTCCTACATACACAGTGATATTACTGTATAAGAATAGATAATTCGCTCATTAAATGGAGCTAAGTGGCGGTATTGCGTCTAAATAAATTATCGATTACTTAACACTTCGAACGCTGGTCCAGATATCCTACTCCATAACAGGCATGACGTTGATGCTACAGCGTTTATAGGGTTAATATAGTTAGTTCATATAGTGAATAAATATAGCTGGACATAAAATATAGTTTTTTTTGCAATAATGTCATCCTTCTGTTTAATGAGCCATGTATAATAAATATGCTTTAGTTAACGATTTAAACGTAAGTATAGATGTTATTAGAATAGATATTACCAATTTTAATATGCTTGTATTTTTTAGTACATATTAATAGACATTATGACTCAATTAAACATATCTACTACATTGTATCAAGTATATTGTTGCAGAAATGCCTGAAGCAGGTAGGTAATGTGTTATTAACATTATCGTGTATTAAAAAAGTTGTAACGGTTTAGTGTGAAGGTGGTCGGTCGCTCTAAGCCGCTTTATATCTTAACCGTGTTAACCCTTTGACAGTTGAATTCAAAGCTGGGGATGTTATTCTGAGATAGACTTATCTCCTCGTTCCACACGAGAAGTATGATAATAAGATGAACCATAATTGTGTTATCATCATACTGATATAGAATATTATGATTAAATATAATCTACATGTTCCCACCTCGCCCCCCACTCTCTTGTCCTATGTAGAAGAGACCAATGATTACCAGCGGATTACTATATTTTGCTAGTACATGGTGACTTATATATCTATGTAATAAAAACCTTGGATGTATTATTATTCCACATCACTTCCGGTGTACATCGATATCAAATCCCAGTTCCATCTATCATAAGAACAGTGTCTACGCTTATCACGTGGAGTGATCTCTCTATGGTATGCATCGAAAGTGCTATGTGCGAAGTACTTTCGTAACGTACTTGTTTATTGTGAAACATTTTTTGACACGATTGTGCCGTTACTAGCATCTTCGGCAAGGGCCACGCGGAGGGCAAGGACGGCAAGACGCCGGCCGGTTCGGTTAACTTGCTCGACGACACGTTGCTAGAGTCGCCCGGCGCTCCGCCTGCTCACGACATGGCTGCGTCTCTGCCGCATACGTGCGTAAACTTTTTACATTATTGTCATTATTATTATTATTGTTCGTGACGAAAGATACCTAAAAAGACCACAGCATATGGAAACACCATGGCCTTTTCATATTAGGGTGTTGTTGGCACGTGTAAGCTCGTTTTTGTACACGTGTAAAAGCGCGTACAGGCTTCCACTCTTTTTACACTGAGAGGAGATTGTGTCCAGCACTGGAATTATAAAAAGATTGTTAATTATGATACTTTATTTTAATGACATTTCCAGCGAGATGACAAGCTCTGGCGTCCTGGAATGCGACTTCCAGAGCTGCGTCCGGCGCAAGACGATCCTGAAGGACGGCCGCAAGGTGTCGCTGTCCTCGTGGCAACGCTATTGGCTGCAGCTTTCTGGTGACTTGCTCTTGTTCTATGCGTCCAAGTCCTTCAAAGGGTAAGCATACTTGTCTTATATCCTCTATAACCTTTAACAAAACTATTACCATTCGAGTAACTGTCAATCTGTTATAAGACATGGTCCCCTGTACGGAACACCTCATGGTCCAATTTAATGTTCAATATCAGTAACACATATCACATTATATTGAAATGGACCCCATAAATTTATTCTTAGAAGACTAATATATGCACTTTAATTGAACTATATTTCTCGTCATGTAAAAGTGACTAAAAGCACTGATAGTTCCGTCTCGACTGTACATTGAAAGCGATCTACGATGTAAAGCAACAAAGAGCGAGAAAACTTATTTAAAAAGTGCGCAGAAATTTCAACCGGCCTTTTTCCCTAGGGTCTACCGCAGTTATCATGTGTATAGAACCGATTAAATTAAATATTAGTATTGTGCGTTTTACGTATAATAAGTTTTACATATAAATTGCATTTATTTTGTATTCTTAGGTCAAACCGCAGCGATTTCCGAACGGAGCGGTGCAAGGTGGTCACACTGCACGCTGGCTGGCGAGCTCTGTGGCACCGCGAGGACTCGCCAGACGCCTTCCAGCTCGTCGACCATCAGCGCGGCACCATCTACAAGTTTAAGTATGTAATATTATACTTGTCTTTTTACTTTCATTTCTATCTGGTGATACAGTTCAAATGCTGTATGACAAATATTGCTAACTTAATTCACATATAGTTTCACACTGAAGAAAGTAAACTGTTTGTCTGTTTCTAAGCTACATGGACACAAAATTGTTTGTTCAACAACGTGTCAACTATCAACCAGTCTACTTTCAATAAAATTATCAATTTAATTTCATTAAAATTATCAATATTAAAAGTTATGTATGAAGAACTAGCTGTAAAAGATTCACCTCTGTAATAGATATTTAGCATTCGGTACTTTCTACCTATCCCCCAAGATACTCTCCGTGGCAACATGACAAAATTTGTAATAATAATAAAAAAATCTTGTTCGCTCGCTACGTTCAATGTAAACACTGCTGTTTGTACATGTACATTGTAATACATTCATAAAAATTCTGTATCACATTAGTGGGAATTTTGAATAAAATGGATGACTCTTAATCAATAATATATTCACTCTTTGGACCCATATTGACCTAATATAATCTAAGCCGTGAAATATATACGATTACAGCAATAAGACAGTTTGTCATCAGAGCTGCTTAAACCATATACAATGATATTGAATACGTATGTTGAAGACGACGAACTGATGTTGGGCTCTTGTCTCTTTACAGAACGGCGTCTGAGACGACTGCGAGCCTGTGGGTGTCGAAGATAAACGATGTCACCGAGAAGATGGTGAAGCCGCTGCCGGCCAATCTCATGTCCTTCGAGTAATCTCGGCAGTACGCTGCGATCTGAATTTATTATTATTTAAACTATTATTATTTCTATAACTACTATTCGTCTGGTACTTCTGTGTACTGCTGATATTATACACATTTGATTATGAATTGACTTTATTTTTCTTGTACCATTGTTGGGATAATCCCGTTTCGAAAGTGACTAGTTAAAATAATTAAGCGAAGAGTGGGTCATCTCGAAGTAATAGCATATATGAGGCCTTGATCATCAAAATATAAAATTGACGCAAGATTGATTTACCGTCCTATGTATATGTATGTATTTGTAACTGATTTGTCAATCGAGCGATAGTAATGTAAACATATTTTAATTTTTCGGTTATAGCATTATAATGGTTTCATGGCAGTTTACGGTATTTTAATTATATTATTTAGCCAGTGAACTAAAACTACCCTCCCCTCCCCGTTCCTACAATAAAATATTCTTCAGCATATACAAAAGCAAATTCCTTTCTTCTCTCTTTTTCAGAGCGGAATGTTTTGACTGCAAGTCTTATTAAAATTTCCTATGGTTATATTTATATTCATTGTAATTCTTTCCGTTCGATCTGATATTTGTATAAGCGAGAGAACTTAGTTTTGTAAAATAAACCATTCGCAGACCTGACTCATCGTGGAACCTTGACTAAGCTTTAAGGGGGTTATAAAGGTGTTCAAAGGCGATGTAACTTTTGCGGGCCCATGATGACATTAGTTCAAATAATGAAAATGAAATAGAAAAGTTTAGTTTTCTTCAATAATTTATAAATCATATTCCTATTATATATTCGATATTTGCATTCTTTTATTTTAAATTAAATTATATAATTTCATTTTCGGTTTCCTTGTACGGTTCAGTGTAAAATGTTAACTTGATTTTGATGAAATCACAATAAATAGGTGCCAGTGTTTAATTTATTAGTGACAACTATTTCTCTGTATTGTTATATATGTAACATCTTGCCCCTCGCTTTCATGCAATTTGTGGTAGTGATTTCGTGAAAAGGGACGGACGTGTGTAACAGGAAATCGTTATTATGCATTATTAATGATAACAAACGAAAATATAAAAAAAATCTGATGAAGGCCTGTAAAAAAACAAGTTTTTTTTATTTCTGTCTTATTTCTATCAAATTCAAGCAATTAGATGAGTTCGAATGCGGCAAATATAAATATGCTCACAATGTTAATGTTGCTTATTACCGAGGGGAGATGTTAGATGTTGCACATCATACGCGAGTACTATGACTTTTTCAGACTGTTTGCTGGTATGGTTAGTTCCTCCACTCTAAACTTGTTGATTGCATATTTAACTGTGGTAACATAAAAAACATAGTGTATCAAATACAAAAGAAAAAAATACTACAACCCTGGTATTTTGAGTTTATATTCTGAGTTATGTATATATTAATAAATAAAACATCTTCATGCGAATATATACCAAGATTCAGTATTTTCACTCCTCGGAAAAATCCTGTACCGAATAAATTTTAACATCTCGAATTAAGTCTGAATCTCATTCTTAAAATTAGATAAAATTACGTACAATTTAGAGGCGTTTATTATTAATATTATTAATAATAATAATAATTTGTGTCATTATCAAAACATGTACGTAATGCAATAATATGTTGCTTACACAGTCGTGTCGACGTGTTACAAGTCCAGCAGTGGTATACAAATTATTTGTCTGTATAACTATCTAACAGTCCGCGAAGAAACCGAACTTATAGTATATAATTCTGATATTTATCGATATTTATGTGTCAAACAACCCACTATTAGGACACAAGGTTATATTTTTATTCACTAATAGTATGATAGTTGGATAGATTGTATGATCGTCGTTTAAACGTTTCGCTTCTGTTTCCGTATGTAAGTATGACATACACCTTCAATCTGACGCGGCATCATTGTCATTAAACTTGTTGTACTAGTACAATTTAAAATACCATCCAACGTAGTGTGGGCCAATATTAAGCTTTTTTACTGCTGTCAAAAGTCAACATAACGTTCACGCAGTGTTGCCAACACGAAACGTTTAAATGATCGAATCATTCGTTCACATCTCCATTTTGTTACTCTATACGTACGAACGTAAATATTTAGTGTCGTGTTCTAGTTCCACCGAAGCATGCTATGTGTTACTAATATTTTGAGTATTTTGTATGATTTTTCATATGTTATTATACTTTTGTACATGAAACTATGACTGATGAGGCAATTTAGCAAGTGAAGTGAACGTTTTGCAAATAATAATATTAATAATTATTCATACTGTTATGTACGTAAATTGAGATTTTATAACAAGTTTCGCGCCGTCTATCGAAATTCGCTTTATGTATACGTAATCTGTGAGTCAATTTAAAATCGCGTGCGTTATATATTTCGAATATTATAATAAATTTTCATATGCTTTAATTACTATTGTAGATGTGAACTTTGAGGCGAAAAAAAAATGGGACATTATCCACTGAAAATTCGCGCGTTTTTTTCGATAGATAAAAATCTCTCTAAGTATTCATAATTTTTTAATGTCTTTATGTCAGATGTTTGAAATGAATACGCAAATCCGTCGTTGTCTATGGCTAGTAATGTAAGTTTATTTTCTATTAAATCATGTTTTGATACTCAATTAGATTCTGGCGGTATTTTTTTGTTTGTTCTATTTTTGAATTTTTACTCTTCTTACTATGCGGAGGAAGATCGCTAGTGTTTTAGTTATAGTGTATGTAATGCAGTGTGATGTGAGGATTAACGTCGTGTATCGGGTGTATACTACGGTATAGTTTTTAATGTAATGCACGGTGTTAAACCAAACCGGTCACAACAACACAGCTGCAGGTACCGGTGTACA